>CM027387.1:107936875-107967783 GCA_015711505.1 Sylvilagus bachmani
GCCGCCAGGGGCCCCTCCCTCCCTGGGCAGCCCCGCCCGAGGAAGCATGCGGCTATCTCTCGGTGTCCGTGGGAGGAGCTTCCCGCCGGGCCTCCCACAGATACCAGGATCCACGTGTATCTGGGGTGGTGTGTAAGATGACAGTTGGGGCGCCCGTCTCCCACTTGGGGGCAGCTGCCTTCCGAGTCCCGGGTCACTCTGGCTCCAGGTCCTGGTAACGCGCACCCTGGGAGGCAGTCAGGTACCGGGCCCTGCCACCCACGGGGGAGACCTGGACGGAGTTCCAGCACCCGTCTGCAGCCTGGCCCAGCCCTGTGCGTTGCGGGGCATGAAGCAGCAGGCGGAGACCTCTCTCTCTCTCCTCCCTCTCCCCCACCTCCTTCCCTCCCTCTCCCTCCCTCTCCCCCTTCTCCCTCTCTCTCCCTCCCTCTCCCCCCTCTCCCTCTCTCTGCCTCTCTCTCCCTCTCTCTCTCCCTCTCCCTCTCTCTGTCTCCCCCTCTCTCTCTCCTTCCCTCCCTCTCCCTCCCTCTCCCCCCTCCCTCTCTCTGCCTCTCTCTCTCTCTCTCTCTCTCTCCCTCCCTCTCCCTCTCTCTCTCTCTCTCCCTCTCCCCCCTCTCTCCCTCTCTCCCTCTCTCTCCCACCCCCCTCTCCCTCTCTCCCCCTCCCTCTCTCCCTCCCCCCCATTTCAGATAAGTGAATGGGTGCACATCCTGGGTAGCGTCTACACAGCACCTGCCCACGTCCTGTCTCCCTTAAGCCTTGACTGCCAAACACAACGGCTGGAGCCGTAAGAAGCCCCGGGCTGTGTTTCAGGGAGGAGGCCGAGGTTAACGTGTGCCCCGCTCACAGCAGACGCGACGCGGGAAACAGTGGTGTCTGTGAACCTGGGACCCGCAGAAGGGGCCCGAGGGTGGCGGGAGCCGCTTCCGAGTCCACACTCGCGGCCTTAGAGACGTGCGAGGCGACAGGTGCAGAGCGTGCCTGGAAGGTTTTCTTCGGCCCGGGTGTCCGGAGTGCTCAGTGGCCGTGCACACGGGCCGTGAGCTGGGGCGTCGGCCACGGGCCTGGGCCCCCTGGCCGTGCTCATGTCCACGCCCCTGCGGGGAGCTCTGCCTTCCCTTCACGGGCGTCGGGGAGACCCTCGGGGAGCCCCGGGCCGGCCGTGCTGAGCTGAGGTGTGGACGCCCCTCCCTGGCTGCCCAGAGGCTCAGAGGCCCCTGAGCTCTGGGCTCTTTCTCCTGGGCCAGGCCAGTGTCCACAAGTTGGGAGCTAAGGTCCTTCCCCGAGCCTCAGCAGTGTATACAGATGGCGGCACAACAACGCAGTGTATACACATGGCACTTACTGGCAGCTTGGTGTGGGAACGATTCGGCGCTGGCCTCAGCTGGCTCTGGCACTTGATCTTCCCAAACTCTGACGAACCCCATCGACCCCACCAGGGCCCTGGGAAGCAGGTGTGGCCTTCTCCCCACACTGCGGATTGGAAGACCGAGGCAGGAGGCGCGGCCGTGCTGGGCGGCAGGCGGCAGAGCGGGACCTGGGCCAAGACTGCCGCCTCCTGAGAGCGGGGTGACGGCCGGGCCCCCGCTCTGCTCTGAGCTCCTCAGCCTCCTGGCTCCGGCCTCAGCGGCTGGGACTCTGTGCCCACCCTGGCCGCGCTGGGCTTCTGGCTTTCAGTTTTCTCAGCAACTTCGCCGTGGCCAAGGGGCCGAGGGAAGCCCTGGCAGCCGCCGCCGAGAGGAGCCGGCTCCGCGTCTTGGCGCTCAGGCCTCGCAGCTGCTGGGGGCTGGCTGGGTGGCGAGCAGGGGTGTGCCCAGGGCCGGGCATCCATTGCTGCCAGCAGCTCGTGCCCGCCCTGCCAAGTCGTGGTGGGACCGGGCCCAGGTGCCAGGGTGCTTGGTGACTGCATTGCTCTTTGAAAAATCCCAGCGGGGTCAAGAACACCGGGCCTCGGCGTCTGCGCCCAGGGCTGGAGCCGGCGCCCGGCTGTTTGCACAGGGCGGCTGCAGGGGCGGCGCCCGGGCGGGCCGGTGACCGAGAAGGACGAGAAGGACGCCGTCTGCCTGGGCGGGGAGGAGGGGAGCAAGTAATGGAGGGGGCACAGGCTAGGCATCGCCGTCCCCCAAATGCCAGGGCTGAGGCCCCCTGCAGCCGTATTGGAATTAAAAGCCACAAACGAATGTTGAGGTGGGAGAAGACGCACAGGTGTGGGACGCACAACGTCCCGCAGGTGCACATCCGTGCAGGGCCCCGGCTGTGGCGTTTGGGCAGGGGTCTCTGCAGGAAGATGAGGTCGCGACCCCAGGGCTGGTGTCCTAGGAGGCCAAGGGGCACAGAGACAGAGCCGCACGGGGAGGCCAGGCCGTGTGACGATGGAGCAGAGAATGGTGGGTGCGGCAACAAGCCAAGGAGCTCCGGCAGCCACAGGAGGGGCTGGGTCCCGGGACCCCCGGGGAGGGCAGGCCCCGCCCAGGCCCCGCCCAGGCCCTGAGTTCCCGTCCTGTCCGGCTTCTTCCACAGGGCCTGAGTTCCCGTCCTGTCCGGCTTCTTCCACTGGCGTGGGTCACAGTGCTCTTCCGGCACAGGGATTCCGTGACATGCAGGGACCCTGCCACGTGTGGTCAGTTCCACGTGGACCCGTGGGCCCCCTGCCTCTCCCACCCCAAGTCATTCCCTCAAGACCCCCGACTGGCTGGCCGAAGGGATGGGGGCAGAGGGTGGTCCCAGCAGGAGCAGGATGGAGCCCCCTGCACGTCCCGGCTGCCCAGGGCTCTCAGCTCAGGACAGCTCGACCATGACCGTGTCCCAGCAGGGGCCTCCCAGCCTGCCTGGGGGGGGCGTCCAGCCAACCCCAGAACCCCCAGGCTTCCAGTGGCGTGGGGGGAGTGTCACATGGGGCACCTGGGGTGGGCCGGCCCACGTGCGCGTGCTCTGCGTGCACCACGGGTGTAGACGGGATCCTCACCTCGCAGACCAGGACGCGGTACCTGGACCTGCGGGGCGGCCGCTCGGGCCCTGCGCACATTCCTGCCTCTAGGGGGCGCGTGGAGCACGTGCGGGGCCTGGGGCCAGAGCCCAGCACAGGAGCTGGTCAGAGCCCAGGAGGGCGCATGCGTCCTACAGCTGCCGTGCGTGGGGAGACCTGGGCTGTGTGCCCCGCCCCCCAACCCCCTTCCCCCGCCGCCCGGCGGTATGGAGCATCCGCCCCCCAACTTAGAAGCGCAGTGTTCCTCTCCGTGGGGATGGGCCCCTGACGCCGGCCCTGGAGGAGAACTCTGGCCGCCATCACCGCTGGGGGCTCCGGGGGAGCCTGGGCAGGTGCTGGCCCCTGTAGGCGTGTGGGCGGCCAGAGGCCACCTCGGGCAGGAGGAGGTGGGGGAGCGTTGCGCTTCGAGATGGGGTCGGGGCATCTCCTGCTGTCCACCTGCCTCTTGTTCCTGCCCGCGTTTTGGGGTCCTGTCTGTTCCTTGGTGACCCCCCAGGCCGCCCCTGGGCCAGGCTCAGTGGTTTGCTGGGTGGGCGCTGGAGCCATAGTCTCGACTCTCCAGACCTCGACTGGCTCACCTGAAAGATGGACGCCGGCCACACCGCAGCAGTCCAGGTGTGGGCAGACCCGTCGCCGAGCCCCTCGCCTCTGCCCTCCCCCGGGCCGGCAGGCCTCTCCCCGCCCCGTCCCCCTGGGCCCATCACATGCAGGGCCCCACCTGCTGGCCCTCAGGACTGGAGGGTGACCTTGTCCAGGGCCCAAGGCCGACCCTGCCCACTGCTGGGATGACACCGTCGGTCGCATGCGGCGTCGCTTCCTCCCGTTCCAGCCCGGGCCGCTGCTGCCCCCCAGGCCCTGGGGCATCTCCATCTTCCTCCACGGGGCCCAAACGCGACCTGTGACCGGATTCTACCAATTCTCCGCCCCTCCAGTGGGCTCCTGGACGGAGGGGTCGCCGAGTCCCGCAAGGGGCGGAGCTGAGTGAGCGGCCGCTGCCCGGCAGAGCTGGGACTGGAGCCAGGACACGCGCGTCCCGTGTTCCCGGGCTGGCCCTCTCTGGCAGGGCCCTGTCTACACCCTGGGGACCACGTGCCAGGAACCCCGGGCACGGGGCTGCTCTGTGTGCTTGGGAGGAGTCTGAGAAGCCCTGGCGTGAGCCGGCGTGCAGCTCCTCTCCTTCCGCAGCCCCCCAAGACCCCTCCAGGTGGGGGGAGACTCCTCCAGGTGATGGGGAGGCCCCTCCAGATCACAGGGAGACCACTCCAGGTGGGGGGAGGCCCCTCCAGGTCACGGGGAGGCCCCTCCAGGTTGGGGGAGACCCCTCCAGGGGACAGGGAGACCCCTCCAGGGGACAGGGAGGCCTCTTCAGGTGGGGGGGACTCCTCCAGGTGACGGGGAGACCCCTCCAGGTGGGGGGAGGCCTCTTCAGGTGACGGGGAGACCCCTCCAGGTGACGGGGAGACCCCTCCAGGTGGGGGGAGGCCCCTCCAGGTGGGGGGAGGCCTCTTCAGGTGGGGGGGACTCCTCCAGGTGACGGGGAGGCCCCTCCAGGTGGGGGGAGGCCCCTCCAGGTGACGGGGAGACCCCTCCAGGTGGGGGGAGGCCCCTCCAGGTCACGGGCAGGCCCTCTCTGCCCCCGAGGGATCCGAGGACCGAGAGCTTCCCTCTGCGTGCTGTGAGGTACACAGTTGGTGCTCAATACGTGCTCGTGGCATCGGTGAGTTGTACTTGGAGTCCCCCTTCCTGGGGATCAGAGCCAGAGTCCAGGCTGTGAGTGTAGACAACCTGAGATGCGAGTGTTGCGCTTTCTGGGCCCCCGGGGCTCGGGATCCAGACCGGGAGATGGCGGGAGGCGTCGGCTCTGCCAGAACAAATTATCGAGGCGGCCACGGCCTCCACTGAGGCGGAAGCCACCCACAGGCGCTCTGGAGTGGGACGGGGGCGGGGCTTGCTGGCCAGGGCCCCTGTGAGACCCCGTCACATGGCGGTGATGCCGGAGACGGCCACCGTTACTCCGCGGTCGCAGCCTGGAGCAGCCCCGAGTGTGCAGAGGATCGTGGGTCTCAGGCCCGGGTGCAGGGGAAGAGGGCAGGACCATGGGGCAGGCCCAGCCCCACTGAGGGGGTCCCTCCGAGACCCCCGCCTGGTGAGGGCCGGGAGGGGAGGTGCTGTGGGTCCCCTCCCGCTCCCCGCGTGTCCCTCAGAGCTGGGGTCGCTTCATAATTGGCACGGTCCCCACGTCCGAGCCGATGACCCAGGAGCAGGGGCAGCAAGGGGCTCCCGGGGGCTCCTGGGGAGGTGGGCACCTCGGAGGTCGCAGGAGCGGCCCCCACACCCCAGCGGGCATCCCGTTTACCGGGCGGGGTAGAGGGGTGGGTGAAGTCTGGGGCCAGACAGCCAGGAGGGCTTCCTGGGGGTGGGGTGACGCGACCTTGGTCCTGGCTTCTGAGGGGGGGCAGTTCAGGAAAGCGGGGGTGGGGCACCAATCCCCTGCCCTGTGCAGGGGTCCCTGGAGCAAGGCCGGGGCTCTTGTGGGTGGGGCTGGCCCAGGGGCTCGGAGGTGGGGGTCGTTGGTGGGCCCGGCTGTCCTGGTTGAGGCTAAGGCGCTTCCGAGGCCGATCCTGGTGGTGGTGCGGGCTGTGGGTGGGGGAGAGGGGGTGACACAGTCTCCTAGAGTCGCGGTTTTCTCATCTGGGGGGGGGATGGCACTGAGCTCAGGCTTGGGTGGGGGAGCCAAGATGGTGACAGGAGGGGTTCCTGAAGGGTCTGGAGGGTGCGAGTGTGAGCGCGCACGTCGCACGTCGGAGTCGCAGGGAGACAGCGGCGGGGGTGGGGGTGGGGGGCACGGGCGGAGGTGAAGCAGCCGCGGCGGCTTTTTCCCGGGGGCGCAGAACGTACACGTGTGGTGCCAAGACTTTGAATCATGCACGGTTTTCTCTTGTTTTAAATAACGTGCATTTTCCATGATCTTTATTAAGATTTATTTTTTATTTATTTGAAAGGAGAGAGAGATTAATCTTCCATCTGCTGGTTCACTCCCCAAATGGTCACAATGCATGGGACTGGGCCAGGCTGAAGCCAGGAGCCTGGAGCTCCATCCGGGTCTCCCACATGGGTGCAGGGGCCCAGGCACTTGGGCCATCCTCCACTGCTTTCCCAGGCCACAGCAGAGAGCTGGATGGGAAGTGGAGCAGCTGGGACTCGATCTGGCGCCCATGTGGGATGCCGGCACTGCAGGTGGTAGCTTTACCCGCTAAGCCACAGCACTGGCCCCAAGCGTCCATCATCATATCGTAGCTGATGACAACAAATCCTGGGTACATTTAAGGTTGCCCGCTTGTCCACTGTCCACCTGAGGCCCCCTGGCACCTGTTGCTGGTCACTCATCCTGAGCTGGGGTCTCTGGATGCCTGGCCGTGGGCGTGAACGCCTTCCAACAGTTCTGAGACACCCACGGGCGCTCTCGCTCGCTCGCAGGGACAGCCTCTGCCCCTCCCCTGCGCCTCCCCACCCTGCCCCAGCCCTGCCTTGCACCTGTGCGCCCCCCCTCCCGCCCTTGAAGCTCCTTCTCCGTCCTCTTTGTCTCCCTGGGCTCACACAGCTCGGCGCTGGCTTCCTGTGTGTCCGCCCTCTTTCCAGCCACGTCCGATCTCCCTGTTGGACGTTGTATTCACCTCGGGTCGTGGTAGGCGGCCCTGCAGCCATGCGCGGCTGCACGAGGGCGCCGTGTTCGCAGGTGACTTCCTCGCTGAGCCACCGCGGAGGGAACTCCAGCAGCCCACTCGGGAGACCCCGGTCCCCGCCCCAGGCCCCGCGGTGGGGGCGGTGCCTCTGTTAGAACGCTGATGGGCTGCGTGGGTCGGGCTCTGGTGGCCGCGGCGAACTCTGTCCCCTCTCCCACAGAGCTGCGGAGGCTTCCGGCCAGTTCCGGGCAGGGCCTGACTTCTGCCGCCTTGAGGGGCGTTTCCTGACGGCGCAACGGGCCGGCCCGCGGGAGCTCTCAGAAGCCAGCGAGCCCAGCTCTCTTCTGTCCCCTCCTCCCCCCCAGGGTCTGGGGGGAGTCCTGATGTCTCTGGAACATGTGGCTTGATTTCGGGACCGTCCAGGTGGGGACACAGCTGTCTCAGAGGAAGGGTGTGGGGGTAACGCCCCTGTCTCATGGCGAGGACCCCTGGGGACCCCACGCCCTCCAGGCCTGGGTGCACAGGGCTCTGCCTGTCAGGCCAGGCCAAGCCAGGCCGTGGTGGCCTGGTCCTCCATCCTGCTCCGTGTCCCCTCGCTCCTGGCCCCCGCTGCAAGAGGGGTGGTGACGTCCTACCCGCCCCCCCAGGGGTGCTCTGCGTCACTCCCCCTCCCTTCCTTGGCTAACTCGGGGGCCCTGCAGGGCTGCAGCTGGCCCCGCCCTGCGTCCTCACCTGGGGCCCTGAAAGTGCAGGGAGCCTGGGTGAGAGCTGTCCCGTGGACAGTGAGTCCTGTCCGGCTCTCCTCGCGCCCCTGTGCCCATCTTGGAAACGGGAACGGAAGTCCCAGTCCTGCCTGCCCTCAGGGCTCCCCGCGCTGTGGGTGAGACGCGGGGCGCCAGGGGGCATGCGTGCCCTTGTGTGTGAGCACACGCGTGTGGGTGGCCACGGGCTACAGGTGGGAAAGGTCCCGTGTGCCTGGCTGCCTGCAGCCATGTTGAGGCTTCAGTCCTGGGCTCAGGTGCCCCTGGGGTGGGGCGGGGGCAGTCAATCCAGAGACCCTCGGAGTCTCTGGAGTCAGGGGCTGAGTCCAGCCGAGGAGGCAGCCAAGCAGGAGGGGGAAGGTGGGAGCAGCCTCCTGTTCCCCGCCCCGGTGGCCGCGGGGACTCCTGGAAGCCTCTGGACACGTGTCCCTCAGGGTGGCCCTGGTGGGCCAGGAGGTCTCTGGCTGTGTGCTCAGGGCAGGGCCCTGCCCAGGCCTCCCGTCCAAGCCCAGCCAGCGCTGGCTTCCCTTTCTTCGGGAAATTGGGAGGGGCTGAGGGGACCCCGTCCCGTCCCTCCCGAGAGCGTTTCTCCATCCTGTGAGTCTGTTTTTCCATTTCAGTGCCACTAGGTCACCCCCTCCGCAAACATCCTCTGGGTCCATCTTTATCTCGGCCCTTGGCTGCAGGACGGCATGGAGTCCAGCCCCTCCCCTGCCACGGTGGCCCCCTCGCTGGGGACAAAGGGAGGGTCCCGTCCCCTCTCTGGGGCCACTGGGCACAGAGGATTCATCATGGAGGCCCAAGATGGAAGGGGGGGAGGGGAGGGGGGACGGGGCGCTGAGGGGTGGCTGGGGGCTGTCAAAGGTGCCTCTCGGGGACCTGGCTAAAAATACAATGCACTAAACAAGAGGCCCTGCTCTTCGGGCTGTCGGTTGTATTAGTGAGTGGGGGCAGCTCAGCTCTGCGGGGAGGGGGGCGTCACCTTTCTCCAGATCGCTGCCCGGAAGGAGCCCCCAGGCGCCCCCCAGTCCCCCAGCGACGCCCCTGGTTGAGGCTGGTGGTCGGCGTGCGTGCGGGGAGCGCTCCGCGTCCCGCGCCGTCCTGTGCGCACCGGCTCACGCGGCCTCCGTGGAAAGGTCCCTGGTGGGGCCCCGGCGGGCGGCCGAGGTGCGAGGAGCCGGGCAGGTTATTAGGAATTCTGACAAGGCAGGCTGCATACCCGCGTTCCCTTTGTGCGCCTTAATCCGGTGTCGGATTGGCCTCGCGGACGCGGCTAATTTATTTGGAATGTCTTTCTGCCGCACTCAGCGTCCTTGACTTGTCGTTTGATCACGCCTCGCGGAGTCGCCGGGCCCTCAGCTGCGGGGGGGGGGGCACAGCGGCCCCTCTCAAGTGCCTCCTCCGCGCCTCTAAGCCTGGGCCGGGGATTGGCCTGGCGGGGGCCGAGCCTCGTTAGCGGCGAGCGCGCGGGCGTCTCCTTCAATGCCGGAGCCCCTGCCTTCGCCCACTGCCGACGATGCTAATCTGCTTTTGTGTCGCTGGGAAGAAAGGAAATTCATTTTCGCCCGTCTGCGAGGCGTTCTCATGGGGAAGAAGTCGGCTGGCCCCAGGCCTCCCTCGGGGGCAGACCCCCGGGGCCCGGCCACCCCGGAAGCCTCCCCCACCGTGCTGGCTCCGCAGAAGTGGGGTGACTCTCACACCTTACCGTCTCGGCGTTGGTGTGTGTGGGAGCAAGCCGGGTTGCTTTTCCGCCACACGACCACCAGCAAAACGTCCCACTGGGCTTGCAGTGAGGCCGGACGTATTTCTGGGGCTGTCCCTTGTCCCCTTGGTATGCAGACGGCTCTCACGCCCACCCAGGCTTCCTTTATTCCTTATTCGTTAATGTGAAAGGCAAGTTACAGAGAGAGAGAGAGAGAGAGAGAGAGAGAGAGAGAGAGAGAGAGAGAGGTCTTCCGTCCACTGGTTCATTCCCCAGATGGCCACAGCAGCCTAGGCTGGACCAGGCCAAAGCCAGGAGCCAGGAGCTTCTTCTGGGTCTCCCGCGTGGGTGCAGGGGCCCAGGCACTTGGGCCGTTCTCTGGTGCCTTGCCGGGCGCAGTAGCAGGGAGCTGGACTGGAAGTGGAGCAGCCGGGACTCGAACCGTTGCCCGTGTGTGACGCTGGTGCTGCAGGCGGTGGCTTCACCAGCTGTGCCGCCTTTAACCTGGCCTCTCTAACTCGACGCCTTCTCGGCACCCGGAACTGTGAGCATTCGGTGAGAGCGTACATTCTAGAAATACCTGGAAGAGTTCAGAGAATGCTGGTGCAAAGAGGAAGTGGGAACAAAACCAGCCGGCCACGGGGAAGCAGGGTACCCGTCCCACGCCCTGGTGAGGGGCGTGGCTTCGCCGGGCAGCAGGTGCGTCCGACTCGGAGCCTGCTGAGCAGAGCTCGCCCCCGCCAAGCTCCCCCTCCCCGGCCTCGCTTGCAGAAGCTGGGGAGGGGGTGCCACCCCTTGCACACATGAGCAAGCGGAGACCTGGTGCAGACCTTGAATGAGGTCCTCGGGCTTCTTCCCCGCGTCGTCCCCACAGGCAGAGCCGCTGCACAGTGGAGTGGGGAGGGGCTGTCGCTCTTGCTCCCACCGCAGTCCTCCTGCTGGCCTGCGCCCCTGGACAGCTCTCCCGAGCAGCTCCCTGGGCACCGGGAGTGGGGCTGGAGCCCGGGTGTGCGAGGACGGCATGGCTCCTTGGCATCCTCATCCCTCCTCCAGGGCTGTCGCAGACCCAGGGTTCTGTTGGCCAGGTCTGCGTTGGTGCCAACAGGGAGACCGGTCATCTGCGTCCTGGGCTGCATCGTGGGCCAGCGGTCTAGGGGTTGGCATGGCTGGGAGGGACGAGAAGGCAGGGCAGAGGGGGGACTCCAGACACACCCCGCCTCCGTGCCATCTCGGGGGGTTCCTGGGGACCTGGGCGTCACCTCCCACGTGGTCAGGCTTTGGCTAAGGCAGGGGCAGCTCCTGTGACCCCGAAGCTCAGGGCTGGGGGCTGCACAGGTCCTGGGGGAAGGGTCCAAGGGATTGGGGCGGGGGTGTGGGTGTGGCCCCAAACCACCATACTGCAAACTGTGGGGGACACGGGAGCCCCCTCCCAGGGACAGAACAGCAGAGTGGCAGTGGGCACAGCCAGCCGAAGGGTGAGCCTGGCTTCGGTGCGTCCACTCTCCTGTTCTCTGGGTGGGCCCTGGCCCCAGGCCACCCGTGGCCCTGCACCTGCCATAGGCCTCAGTGGCTCGGGGACGACTGAGGGACAAGGTGACCCCCAGGAGGCCCCGTGTGTGGACGCCATGTGACCCGGCCGTGTTGACTCTGCACGCCGAGTGTGTGCTTGGCAAACACCTTGTCCGCACCTACCCGGGCGGGAAGCCGAGGACGGGCGCAGTGCAGCCGGCGGCGGTGCCGGCTCTCCCAGGACACCGCACCTGGAGAGGTGGCTGCGCAGGTGAGTGAAACACCGGCCCCCAGCACCACTGCCCCCGCCCAGCGCCACTGGGTCTCTCGGAAGCCAAGCCCGCGAGCGAGCGCTGTGGTGACTACCTGTGTGGCCTAAATCCTTACCTGTGCCCAAGGGCTCCCCCGCCCCAGAAGGCAGCGAAGCAGGTGCCCACCGTCTCCCCTGCTGCTGAGGGGCCCCGGAGGGATGGGAGCACCCGCGGCGTCAGGCTCCACCGTGAGGAGTGCACCTGCCAAGGCCCGTGCAAGTATCCCGGAACATTCCGGAAAGGCTGGGCAGGGACCCTCACTCTGAGGCTAAGGCAGGGCTTGGGGGCCGGCTCGGGTGACCTGTGTGCGGCCCCAGAAACCTGCAGCCCTTTCCGACGGGAACACTCGGGGGCTGGAGCCCCCTGCCCTCCCGCCAGCCCCCAGTGGGGTCCCCGGGTGGAGGATGGGGTCCGTGGCCGCCTGGCTCCCCATCCTGGGAACCTCGGCTGTGAGACATCAGGGCCGCGGGATGTATGTGACCGTGTGTGTGTGTGCACGCGTGTGCGTCAGTCTGCGAGCACGCGTGCGTGCTGGGAGGCTGGGTGGAGGCTGTTGTTCAGAAAGGGGGCGCAGGCGCTGGGATGGGTTCACCTCCCTTCAGCCCAGAGAGGAGGAGCAGCCCCCCAGGTGGCTGCAGGCGGTCAAGGTCAGGGCCGGGGGGAGGGGTGCCTTGTGGGCCTGGAGGCCGGCTGGGGGATTGAGCAGGCTTCCCCAGTGCCGGGGGGGGGGGGGGGGCTGTCCGGGGGCCGTGCTGCCGACCCCCCAGGCTGAGCGGGCTGACGGGGGCTTGTCTGGGGCGGCCTCGGTGGGCTGGTCTGCCTGTTCTCATTACCCCTCTCTCGGCCTCTCCTCTCGTTGGCACAGCTCCCCCTTTCCCCCGCCAGCCCCCACCGCGTCCCGGGCCTGCCGCCGCCGCCGAGAGGACCGCCGGGGCGCCCGGACAGCGCCGGCCTGCAGAAGTGATAGCTAATTGGGCAGAGAAAGGAGCCGATTGTTTGCCGGGGCGGAAGAGCCGTCGCGGGCCGGAGGAGGC
Organism: Sylvilagus bachmani; assembly: GCA_015711505.1. Classification (NCBI taxonomy): domain Eukaryota; kingdom Metazoa; phylum Chordata; class Mammalia; order Lagomorpha; family Leporidae; genus Sylvilagus; species Sylvilagus bachmani. The sequence goes on from CM027387.1 coordinate 107,948,862, forward strand.
GGCCCTGCGCCCAGCAGCTGCCGCCGCGCCGGAGATGTTTGGGGATTACGTCAGCGCTGGCGAGCAGGGGGCGCGGGCACGGCGAGGGGGGCGGGCTCGCGGCTGCCTCCCGCCCCTCGGGCCCCTGCACAATGCTGTCATTGTCGGCGCGGGCAGTGGGTAATTCCGGATGAATGGGACACGGGCCCCTTGACCAAGGAGGCTGCTAGCCGGCCCCGGGCTGTCGGAGTCTGGCGGAGGGCCGGCGGCGGCCGCGGGCTGTGGGGACAGCAGGGGTGGGTCCCCGGAGCGGGGCCCCCAGAGGCCGCCAGCTGGACGGAGCTTCCTGGCCCCTGGCCCCACGGCCGCCGCGAGGCCTGTCGGGATGGCCTCCTGGCTGGACGGCTCCGACCCGCTCGTGTTGCTGCTGGTCCTGGTCTTGCTGGCCCGTTTCCTGCTCTGGTCCTGCCTCGGGGCCTACCTGGACTACAGACTGGGCCGGCCTCAGCCCCGCAAGCCCAAGAAGGATTAGGCCACCTGGCCCGGTGGGGCAGGTGCAGGGCCCCTGGCGGCAGAACCGGACACTGGCGCAGAGAGGCCTGCGATGGCCTGGGGCAGCAGGACGGACCAGGAGTGCCCTGTGGGGACAGAGGGGCCTCAATTGCCTGTTGCCGGGTTCCGGGGCCCCCACGTACAGGGGCGAAGGCGGGGGGCTCGCGCCGCCTCCAGTTCTCCATAAACATGTGCGCCCGGTGAGCTGGAAGGGCTGAAGGAGGAGCTTCGTGGACACGGGTGGCCTGGGCTCCCTCCCTCGGCACAGCCACCGCCTACACCCCCTGGGGATCAGATGAGCGCAGACACTGCCTCCGCCGCGCGGAGCTGACCCCCAGGAAGGCGCTTAGACAGAGGGGCCAGGTTCAAGTCCAGCTCTGGTTGAGCAAACCCCGCCTCCGTGAGTGACGGGTGCGGCCCGGTTTGGTGGAGGAGCCGATGCCCAGAGTCCAGCGCCCCCTGCCCTCACCTCCCAGCCCCAGCTCCTGGACCGACAGCGGGTGGCAGCTCTGGGCCTGTCACCCGGCCCCAGGTGGAAGGCGCCCAGGGAGAGTTTGGCCAATACTGGCGTCCGAGCTGCACCCCAAGCCAAGCGAGGGACCGTCTCTGCTCTGCGTCCAGGGGTCTGTGTCTCCTGGGGCCCCCAACCCCATCCTGCCAGCCCTGGACCCAGTGAGAGTCCTTTTCCCGCCTCGAGGCTGAGAGGCGCGGCTCCGGACAGGACCCCAGCCGCGACCTGGTCCCTGGCGGCCGGGTCAGGGCCTCGGCAGCTGCCTGCTCCCTGGAACCGTGTGCTGTGTGTGGAAGCCGGGGATCAGCCGCCGCGCGGTGTGCAATGAAGTGGGCAGGGACAGCCACCCCGTGAGGCCCAAAGATGCTGGGAGGGCGCAAGCCATGGGCAGGGCTGCCGGAGGCCCCAGGCCAGGTGAGGGGTGCCCAGTGGGTGGGGCCAGCTGCGTTTCCATAGCGCCCGGAGGTTGGAGGTCGCGGAGATGAGGGCTGGGGAGTCTCTGGGTTGGGATTGGCCAGCCGGGCAGGCTTTGGAGGTGGGAGCTGGTGCCCCGCTCTCCCCCACCCCAGGCCAGCTGGCGTTGGCCTCTGAGCAGCACAGGCCCTCGGCACCCACGGGACGGGCATCCCTCTGCTACGCACGGGACTGTCAGCTGTCAGAACAGACGCGTGCCCAGCGGTGGCCTTGCAGAGGACTTTTAACCCACGAGTCTCAGGCTGTGCCGCGGCAGCTCCGTGAGATCCTCGAGGACTCGGGCCCTGCTGTGTTCTGTGCCGTCCTTACCACAGAGCTGGGGTGTCCACGGCCCCCCGAAGGCTGCTGCTGCACCACACCTCTTACACAAGTTCCAAGCAGGAAGGGAGAGGGCGATGGAGATGGAAACGACACACAGCGCTGGAGTGACGTCACGTGGAATCCCTAGCGGGGAGGAGGCTGGGAGGCGGTGCCTGTTCCCACCAAGGGTGGCCAGGCAACATGGCCCCTGCCACCACCCCTCGGCCGCTCTGGGCGGGCTTCCTCCAGGAGCCTCTGTTGGGCACTTGGGTCTCTGTGGCCTCTCACGTGCTGGCCTTGCCCGTCTGTTCTCCGGCGGTAGCAGCTGGCCAGGCGGCCCTGGGCTTGAGCTCTCACTGCCTCCCTGGCGCTGCAGTCAGAGGTCGGAGGTCGGAGGTCGGAGGCCGTGACAGGTCCGATCCTGAGACCGCGGCGCTGCCACTCTGCCCACAGCCGGCAGCAAGGACCGGGCCGTGGTCTGGGCTGAATTGTGGCTTCTCAAATCCGTATGTGGAAGCCCAAGCCCGGGGCCTCGGAATGGTGCCGGATCTGCGGGGACTTCACAGACGGGTTACGGTTATGGTACGGAGGCCCAGGGGCTGCCTGGGCTCCCGGCGCTGGGTGCGGAGGGAGCAGGCGCGGCCGTGTGCACGCACGGGCCCCGGGGAGCAGCTGGCGTGAGCGCCCGTGCACAGCAGGTGTCCCTCGGCAGGCGTCCCTGCGGCAGGCGCTCACCGCAGCCTAGGGCGGGCTCTGGGCCGGGGGTAGGCTGGGCCCGGCAGGGGGCACGAGGCAGGGAACGGTCCAGATCTCAGCACCAGTACACTTTATTGCGAATGCATTGGAGAGACCGCGTTTCTGGGAAGCTGGGTGAAATAAATCTACGTCGCCTGTTTCTTTTAGTGAGATTTTTTTTAAAAAAAATGATGTATTAATTATTTGAGAAGCAGAGTTACAGAGAGAGAGAAAGAGAGAGAGAGAGAGAGGTCTTCCATCCGCTGCTTCACTCCCCAGATGGCCACAATGGCAGGAGCTGCACCGATCTGAAGCCAGGAACCAGGAGCTTGCTCCAGGTCTCCCATGGGGTGCAGGGGCCCAAGGACCTGGGCCATCCTCCACTGCTGTCCCAGGCCACAGCAGAGAGCTGGGTTGGAGTGGGATGCCGGCTCCGCAAGGGGGCGTTAATGTTTTAATGAGGTCACTGCCCTCTAAGTGACAGAGGCGGTATAAACGCTTTCACAGTGCACTGGGCTGCACACTCCGAGGGCAATGGTGGTGACCCTGGGGCGTGTTACAGGAACCCCGGGGGCTTCCTGGAGGAGGTGCCAAGTGCCCTGCATCATCCCTCCCCATCCCCCCCACACACACAGCTTCTTCCCTGAAGGCCACGGGAAATGGGGCTGCCTCCCACCCCCGCCATCCAAGCCCCTTCCCCACTGCAGCCCAGAGGCCGGAGGCTTATGTCTCGTCAGAGCCTGCCTGGTTTTTGTTTTTTTTTTTTAAGGGGAAGGGTTTATTGGGGAACACACAACAGACCGGAGTGAAGGGGTGGCGAAGGAAAAAGAGAAAGAGAATATAAGAGAGAGAGACAGAGAGGAGAGGAGCTAGCGAGGAGAGAAGAGAGACCAGAGGAGCCAAGAGGCCAGCCTGGTTTTTAAAAGTTATTTTATTTTATTTATTTGTTTGAAAGGTAGAGAGAGAGGGAGAGAGAGACCTCCTACCAGCCGGGTCACTCCCCAGGTGCCCTCAGCAGCCAGGGCTGGGCCAGGCCAAAGCCAGGAGCTGGGGATTCCCTCCTGTCTCCCACGGGGGTGGCCGCTGCCCCCCCCCCCCCACCCGGTGCTCCTAGCAGGAAGCCGAGTCCCTAGCAGAGCCAGGGCTGGGACCCAGGCGCTCTGACCTGGGACATCCCGAAGGCCATGAGCCTGGTCCCCAGCGAGCCACGCCCACCACCCCTCCATGCTGCCCCTCCCACTTAAGCAGCAAGTTGTGTCTCTGGGTCTGGGGCTCTGACTCACCGCTGGGAACTCCTCTTCCTGCTCCGCACAGACCCGGAAAAGACTGTTCCTGGGGGGCTTGGGCTCCCTCGGCCCCCAGGGCCCCATCAGGGGGATGGGCAGTGGGGCGGGGCCAGGCGCGGGAAGACCCCGAAACCAGCACTCCCCGCTCCTGGATGGGAAAGGACAGGCGCCCCCGACCCCAGCCGCGGCCATCTTCTCCACTGGGGTGTCCCGGCCAGAGGTGTGGTGGGGGGTGGGGCTCAGGGCCTCTCCTGCCAGGGCCCCCCCTGCCCCGGGGGGCCAGCCGGGACACCTGCAGAGCCGCGTGCTGGGGATGAGTCATTGGCTCTGAAAATACCAGGGCTGAGGGCGCGGAGCAGGGATTTCCTCTGTGAGCCCCGGGCTGTGTGGGGTCCCCACAGGTGCAGGGGGCTCTGCCGGGACCACACACCTGCCCCCCCCCCCGGGATGAACGCCCCTGCCTCCCGCGGCTCCCAGCTGGTGTGTGCCTGCTGTCCCAAGGACTGGGAGGGAAGGGGCCGCGGGAACTCGGGGTCTGGGGCAGGCGTCCTCAGTGACTGGGGCTCGGGCATGTGTGTCCAGGCGGAGGGACCCGCAGGCTGGAAGCCCAGAACAAGCTCACACTTGACCCCAGGGGCCACCAACCTGCCGGATCCTTGTCCCTCGCCCCGGTCACCTCCGGACTTCGAATGTTACTAACGGCCCCACACGGGATGCCCATGCACCCCCAAAATTGAGACTCCTTGGTCTGGATGCTGAGTACCCGGAAGTCGTGGTGAGGTTGTGCAATGGCAAGGTGGGATGGGCACAAGCTGAGAGGGCTTTGCAGCTCAGCTAGGAGTCTGGGCTGCAGCGTGCAGACCTGGGGGAGTTACCGGGGGCTCCCGGGCAAGCGAGGAGGCGGCACAGGGGCCAGGGTGAGAGCCGTGACCTGAGAGGGAGAGGAGTCGGAGGGACAGGATCGAGGCCTCTCCCTCCCAGGACAGGGAGAGGGAGGCCATGAGTGTGAGAGAGCGGGCGGTGGTATGGACACCACGCCCGGCCACCTGTCAGTCACTTCACCCGCGAGACCCTGCAGTGGGAGCGACTCCGCCCGCTGTGCCCGGCCAAGGGGGTCCCCATCCCGGGACTCCCCAGGCCCAGCTCGGCCTGCGTTCCCTGGCCCTTGGGGCGTGGGCAGGGAGGGGTCCTGGCCCTGTCCTCCAAGCTCCCCCTCCTCTCTCTGGTGCAGAGCAAACTGGTGAGAGCGCTGGATGCACAACCTTGTGACACAGAGCCCCCCACCCCCGGGCGGGGAGGGGGGGCAGGCCTGCAGCTGTTGGCGCCCGAGGGACCCCTGTGTAGGCCACGGGAAACTGAGGAAGGGGCGGGTGGGGCTGTGTTGAGGGGCAGGTGGCGGGATGAGGGGCCCCTGAGCTTAGAGCCCGGGTGGTGGAGACGAGAGGGCAGGGGGCAGCACACGGGGTCCCCGAAGCAGCCACACAGGGGCCAGGCAGCGTGGCAGCGTCTTGCTGTCACCCCGTCCACACCCTGGGCGTGGCCGGGCGCTGTGGCTCAGGACACGAGCAGCCGACTGCGGCGGGAGAAATGCCCCTCCCCCAGTTGCTGCCTGACCTCCAAGGGGGCAGCAGTGCGGGACGAGGTGGGGCTGCCCAGGGTGGATCCCCGGGGCCGTCCTCAGAGAGGTTCAAGTCCACCCTCCCAGATCCTGCTGCTCCGGAGTTCAAAGCCACAGGCAGGCTCCTTCCTTGGTTCCGGCACCGGTGGGGGCGGGGGGAGGGGGCAGCAGGTGTTTCTGAGCGCCGGGGCCTCCAGCTGCCTGCCGAGGCCGCCCTCCGTGCTGTCTGCACCCACGGCTGTGTGCACGGCTGTCGGAACACCCAGCCCCGGGCAGCGGATTGGCCGGCGGCTGGGGAAGGGGGCGGGACCCTCTGGCTCGTGGCGCTGTGCACCGTTAGCTACCAGCACCTGGCGGGAAACCTCGAGCATGGGACAGTGACTCGTGGGGTGCAGGCGCCCCCAGCCCCCCAGGGGCTGTGTCCGCTCGGGCCCCTCAGCCACGCCCTTCCTGGCTGGGCCCCTCCCTCACCGGGCCCTGGCACTGGCACGCGTTCCCGCAGGACTCCCAGGAAGCAGGTCCCCTGAGCCCCGCCCCCACCTGTAACAGTCCAGGGGCTTCACGGTGAGCGACACGGCACAGACGAGTCGGAGGCATTGTCAGTGTCAGCACTGGGCTGGTTTTAAAACCAGAGCGTGAGGGGCCAGCACTGCAGTGCTGGGAAGCCAGCATCCCGTATGGGCGCTGGTTCGAGTCCCGACTGCTCCACTTCCTATCCAGCTCCCTGCAAATGCACCTGGGAAAGCAGCAGAGGATGGCCCAGGTGCTTGGGCCCTGCACCCACGTGGGAGAGCCGGGTGGAGCTCCTGGCTCCTGGCTTCTTCTGGCCCAGCCTTGGCCGCTGCAGCCATCTGGGGAGTGAACCAGCAGATGGACAATCTCTCTCTCTCTCTCTCTCTGTAACTCTGACTTTCAAATAAATTAAATAAATCTTAAGAAAAGAGAGGGTGAAATGGAAAGGTGAGGGCTCACGGTGGCCGCCCGTGCCGGCTCAGTCCGCTCGGTGACGAACCCCACTCCAGCTCAGTGGGGTGTGTGGGGGTTTCTTTCTTGGCTGTGTCTGGCTGCCTGGAGTGGCTCCAGCTGAGAGGCAGCTCTGTAGTAGATTGGTTGGGTCTGGCTGATCTGGCCTGGGCTCGGTTTGGGTGGCTGTGGGCCCAGGCACGTCCACGTCCACGTGTCCCCTCTGCCCAGGAGTGGCAGGCTCCCGGCCCCATTTTCTCACAGCTTGAGTCAAAGGGGGAGGGGCAGGCCCGGCCTCGAGGGCCCCTTCGGAGCTCCACTTGCCCCCCCCCCTTCCTGGGGGGCGGGGGCTGGAAGCCACAGGGCACGGAGTGAGCCACGGACACAGAGCAGGGTGCTCACAGGGCTGTGAGTGGCGCTCCCGCCTGGCCGAGGGCGCGTGTCGTACAGACGGGGTTGGGAGGGGAAACGGTGGCTTGGGTTCCGGGCACAGCTGGGACCCCACGTGGGGCTGTGTGAGCCCCGGCTTGCCTGGTGTAAATGGGGGCTGGGAGGGCCATGGTGGCCAGCGCCCACCCTGTGGCTGGACTTGGGGGAGGGGCAGCTGGAGCGAGCGGGGGGTGACGTCCCTGCACACGTGTGTCTGTGGAGGCGCTGGCCTTGCTCTCGTGGGGGCGAGGAGCCAGCTGCTCCCTCATGGCTCTTCCAGGACCTGGGCTGCGAGACGCGTCCCCGCTTCGCACACATGTCCGAGACACACCGGCCTCGAAACCCACCTGCTCCGCCTGTGACGGGGAAGCGCCCCCGGAGCTGGCAGAGCCATTGCAAGGGCGTCAGCCAGGGTTCTGCGGAGGACCGAACAGGTGTCTCGTCCATCATCCATGTACCATCAGCTACATCTAACAACCATCACCTGTCTGTGTATCTGACTACATCTGTCATCTGTCAATCATCCAGCTAGCTAGCTGTATCTACCATCTGTCTGTCCACCACTCATGTGTCTATACTGTCCATCCATCTCATAGTTATGTAGAGGAGACAGCCATATAGCAGGAGGTTCCCGATCATCTGTCTGTCTCTCCATCTCTCCATCCATCCATCCATCCATCCATCATCTGTATCTCTCTAGCTGTGTACCTACATGTTTGGGACAGCTGCATGGGAGGGGGTTCCTGATCATCTATGTGTCTCTCCACCCACCCACCCATCCATCATCTGTCTAGCTGTGTAACTACATAGAAGAGATGGCTACACAGGAGGGGGGTTCCTGATCACGTCTGTCTCTCTCTCTCTCCACCTACCCACCCACCCATCCATCCATCCATCCGTCATCTGTCTGTCTAGCTATGTAGCTACATAGATGAGACGGCTGCATGGGAGGGGGTTCCTGACCATCTGTCTGTCTCTCCATCCATCCACCCACCCACCCATCCATCTGTCATCTATTTATCTGTCTCCCATCCATCCATACATCCACCCGTCATCTGTCTAGCTGTATAGCCACGTGGATGAGACGGCTGCAGGGAGGGGTTTCCTGATCATCTGTCTGTCTCTCCATCCATCCACCCACCCACCCATCCATCCATCATCCATCATCCGTCATCTGTCTAGCTGTGTCGCCACGTGGATGAGACGGCTGCGGGTGGGGGTTCCTGGGGGAACTGGCTCTGTGACTATGGAGACTGAGAAGCCGCACGACAGTCCATCTGCAGACTGCGAATCCAGGGCCGCCGGTGGCGTGGCGCAGCGTGAACCTGAGGTTCTGGAACCAGAGGCTGGTGGTGTCCCTCTCAGATGGAGACTGAAGCCTCGGGCGTCTGGGGAGCTGCAGGTGCAGGTCCTGGTGTCCCCAGGCTGGAGAGCCTGGGGGCTCATGTTCAAGGTCAGGGTAAGAAGTCCCGGCTCCAGGTGGACAGATACAGATGCAGATATACATAATGCAGGTGATAGATGGTAGATAGATAGGCAATAGGCAGATGATAGATAGATACAGACATAGGTCGTAGCTGATAGATGACAGGATGGATGGATAGGCAGGTGATGAATGGATGGATGGACGGATGGATGAGAGAGACGGCTGATGGATGGATGGGTACGTGATAGAGATGGATGACAGACGGGTAGGTAGAATAGATTGATGGGGCAGATAGGATAGATCGATGGGTACATGATAGATGGGAGATGGACGAGAGATGGATGATGGATGGATATGGTAGACAGATGGTGGGGGATGGATGATGGATGGATGATGGATGGATACATGGATGGATGGTGGGTGGATGATGGTGGGGGATGGATGATGGATGGACAGATGATAGACAGGCAGGTGGGTGGTAGATGGAGCAGCTGGCATGACTTGTCCCGCTTCCTGCACGCTGGACACTCACAATGCACACTCAACCAGAAAGCGCTCCTGCTGTGCACAGAGACGAGAGAGGCTGGCGCTGGGCCGGCACTCCACAGTAGAGAGAAGGTTCCAGGCCCCACTGCCCTGCTTCCGGCCCTGCTCCCTGCTGGGCCTGGGAAAGCAGCGGAAGATGTCCAAGTCCATGGCCCCTGCACCCGCGTGGGAGACCTGGATGGAGCTCCTGGCTCCTGGCTGTTGCAGCCCTCTGGGGAGAGAGCCAGCAGATGGAAGACCTCTTCCTGTCTCTGTTTCTCTGCCATTCTGCCTTTCAAATAAATAAAAATAAATCTTTTTTAAAAAACAAAAGAAACAATAAGAAACACAGGCTGTGACACACGGGCTCAGGGAGTGACCGTTCTGGTGCCCAGGGCAGTCTCGGGGGAAGGACAGGAGGTGGGACAGGAGGGGACCCCATGGCAGGTGCTATTCCAGGCTGCGTGGGGTCCTGGGAGGAGCTCAGTGGGCGTGGATAGGCTGTGGACCTTTCCCAGGGAGGGGGGTTCCCAGGACGCGTCTGTAGGAGCGCCGGCACACGCAGTTCCCACGCTGATGTCACCTGATATTTTATTAAAGCCCACGGCACACGGCGTGAGAAGGATCTGCCGCAGTGTCCTTTGAAATCCACGCACGGGTTTTCGCAGCACGTGTTCTCCGTGATCCCCCACGTGTGTCCCGTGTACGTCTCCGAGGAGTCCTCTCCGGAGCGAATGTCTAGAAGCTTCCTTATGAGAGGGGTTCCGGGAGGCTGAGACGCGCTGGCTGCCCCGCGGAGCGGTGGATGGAGAGGCCGTGGGCAGAGCTTGCTGGCTGCTCCGTGAGCTGCTCCGGTGTCTGGGTAAGAACGTGGCCCCTCGCGTCCCCTTTGTCCTCTGAGACGCCACCCTGCAGGTGGAGCTGACCTCAAGTGAGATGGAGCCGGGTCCCTCTGCCTCGCAGAATCCGCGAGGCCCTTCCTGCCCCTCTGAGGACACTGCCTGCTTCCTCCCCTCCAGCCGCCCCTGCCGAGGGCACCCAGGGGACCTGCGCTTCCTCCACGGTCCTAAGCCATCACAGTGCTGTAGGGGTGTGGTGTGGCTGTGAGGGCCACGTTTTGAGACCAGCGTCTCCAACACAGACATGCCCCAGAGATCCCCCAGGCCAAGGGGGCACCCCGAGCTGTCTCAGTGCACCTGTGTGTGGCCCCCTTGTGGGAGCCCCAAGTTCAGACCCCATGCTGCCGCCTAATTTGCTGCAGGCTGAAGTATTGGGGCCCCCGTGAGTCTTCCCGGGTCTCAGGAGCAGCGTCGCTGGGCTGGGCAGGTGAGGGTGGCATCTCTGGGGTGGTGGCGCATTGCCCACGGCGCCACCGTCGCGCCGTGTCGCCACCATGTCCTGCGAGGCCTCCGTCTCCCTTGGGTCAGTGATGTCATCCCAGACCCCCGCACCGCCGCCCGCGCCGGCCGGTGGCCTCGAGTGTGTAAATGGCCCTTTCTTTTTATCTCTCCGAATTGCCTTCAACCACGGCTGAAACAGACCAGCTCCCCTCTTAGTGGGGGCCGGAGTTTGCCGGGAAGTGCGGCGTCTCGACCGTGAACTCTGGCTGCTTTCCATCTCCCTCCCGTAATCGAATCAGCGAGGCTTTATCTGCGCCGGCCACCGCGGGGTGGACGCTCGCTGCCCACGGCCGCCAGCCCAAATGCGTTTTGCTCCTTTAATGTCTCCTGATGACTTCCAGGCCTCTCTGTCACCAGGAGCTCCAGGGGTCCCGGCCCCCCTTCCCAGGGCCGAGAGGCACCCACAGGCCTCGGGTGCCCCCAGAGGGACACTTCACTCCGCCTGTGTCCGAGGGCCTGGCAAGGCTTGAGCTCCGTGCCCCCGAGGGGCTTGGTGGTGGCCACGGGGCACTGGGCATTTTCTCGGGTTTCGACTCGCACGCTGGGTCCTGAGTGACAGTGGTGTCACTCGCGGGCTCTGCGTGGCCCCGGATGTCCACGGATGGGTTGCTGAGAGCGGAGATGGGCGTGGCTTCTCAGCCTGGCTCCCAGCCTGGCCGGGCTCTCCTGGTGGCCCTGTCGAATCCCTGGGGGGAAGGGTCAGGCGAACACCGATGAGCCTTCTGGCCTTGGTTCGGAAGGGTCCCCGGCTCCCAGGCACAACCACAGCCAAACCGAGCCCAGGGGGCCGAGACCGGCGGGGGCGGGGGCGGGGAAGCCCTCGTGGGTGCCATGGTGCATGCACCCAACGCCACGGCTCGCCCATCACTCAGCTTCTCGCTCCAGGAAGAATCTGGGCTTCATACAGCACGGGGAGGGTGGTGACCCCAAGCTGCTCACGGGCGGTGAGGGCTGGGTTTTCATGAAGTGAGTAAGTCGGTGTTTTCCTTTTAATATTTTATTTTCTTTTTTAAAGATTCATTTATTTATTTGAGAGCCAGAGTTACAGAGAGAGAGAGAGAGAGAGAGAGAGAGAGGTCTTCCATCTGCTGGTTCACTCCCCAAATGGCTGCAACAGCCAGAGCTGGTCCAATCCAAAGCCAGGAGCCAGGAGCTTCTTCTGGGTCTCCCACATGGGTGCAGGGGCCCAAGGACCTGGGCCATCCTCCACTGCTTTCCCAGGCCATAGCAGAGAGCTGGATCAGAAGAGGAGCAGCCGGGACTAGAACCGGTGCCCATATGGGATGCCAGCACTGCCGGGGGAGGCTTAACCTTCTAAGCCGCAGCACCGGCCCCTCTTTTAGTATTTTAAATATTTATTTATCTGAAAGACACGCGAGAACTCCCATGCACTAGCTCACTCCTAGAAGAGGCCAGGGGTGAGTGGGCTGGGCTGAAGCTGGGAGCCAGGGACTCACCCCGCTCTGCCAAGGGGGTGACGGGACCCCGGCTACGTGAACTGGCACCTGCGGCCTCCTGGGCTCTGCACCCGCGGGAAGCTGGGTGTGCGGCTGGGTGCTGAACCCAGGTGCTCCAGTGTGCGGCGTGGACATCTGTGCTGCCAGACACCCACTCTGTGAGCTGGTGTCGCCCGGATGCATGGGCCCTGTGTGGAGCACTCCAGAACACTGCCCCCTGGGAAGACGGGCATCCCCGCATGGCCGAGTGGCCCCTCGTCCGCACCCACCGATCTATTTGTCCAGCCAGTTCCTGCGCCACGGTGCGTGGGGGGGAGCTCCTTTATCTCGGCCAGGGCAAGCCCATTAGGGCCCCGGAGCCCCTCGGAGGGCTGACGTCAGCCTGTCTGCTGAGTTGCGGAGCGACAGCGCGATAAGGGGTCGAGACCCACTCTGGCCTGGACGGGGCTGGGCTCGCTGGCTGGCCCACAGCAGCACCAGCATTAGCGGTCCTATCTCTCCATTTATCAACGCCCCCTGGGGGATCAGGCAGTCAGGGAGCTATGGCTCCCCAAAGTCTGTGAGCCTGCTGCTTCTGCCAGCCGCCCAGGGGCCTGGGGGTCTGGGGGTCTGGGGGCTGGCGCCCACAGGGAGAAGCAAGGGAAGCGCCATCTCCCCCAGACCCTCCAGTGCTGAGAACCCTCTGGGGGCAGGGAGGGGCCCGGCTGGAGTCCTGCCTGGGGCCAGGCTCTGTGGGAGATGCCAGGGACGACGGTGGGTGGCAGAGACCACAGCTCTGCATGGCTCCATGCCCCTGGTGCCACGAGAGCTGCCCTGAGCCCAGGCACACCCACTGTGTAACCGACGGGTGTGCACCAGGGGTGGTCTTGTGTGTGACTTCCCCTATGCCACTCGTCCCCTGCCCCCGCTGCCAGGAAGCCCAGCCCCCTCCCCGCCCCTCCCCTGGTGGCCCAGCCTGAGAGGGAGCCAGTCGAGGTTCTGTGCCAGCCTCTGGGCCAGCGCCGTCGGGCTGTCCCCGGTGTGCGTCTGAATCCCTGACCCGCAGAAGCCACGAGGCTCCCAGGTGGCCGCTGTGGTCTGGAGCCGGTGGTTTGGTTCTGGAACAACCGGGCCCCCGGAGGGGTCTGTGGGGCGGGCGGAGGGCACTCTCCTCGGCCTTGGCCTTGAATTTCTGTGGGACGGGGACCCCATCAGAGTCAGGGGCTTGGCCCTCAGCGGAGCACGGGGACTCGAGGACGACACGCTGGGGCTGGGGGCAGCCCTCCCTGCCCGCCCCTCTCCTGGGATCGGCGCCTGGGAGCTGCCTCCTGCTCTTTGGGCAGGGATCGCCCCTCGGGCAGGGGGCTGTGTTCCCGCCCTGACCTTGAGTGGGGGATAGGTCTGCTGGAATCTGGGGTCTCGTGATGACAAGCCCCCCTCTCTGGACGAGCCTGTCAAGTGCTCTGAGGCCGGCCTTGGCAGTCGTAAGGGTGATGTTTCGGTCATTCGCCTGTGGGGCTCACTGCTGGGCTTTTGTTCGATGGTTTAGAACTTTGGTAGTGGGACCGGTGCTGTGGCGTAGTGGGAAAAAGTCACTGCGTGTGTCGCCGGCTTCCCATATGGGCGCTGGTTCGTGTCCCAGCTGCTCCTCTTCCCATCCAGCTCTCTGCTGTGGCCTGGGAAAGCAGTGGAAGATGGCCCATGTCCTTGGGCCCCTGCACCCATGTGGGAGACCCAGAAGAAGCTCCCGGCTCCTGGCTTCCTATCGGCGCAGCTCCGGCTGAAGCGGCCATTTGGGAGTGAACCAGCGGATGGAAGACCTCTCTCTCTCTCTCTCTCTCTCTCTCTCTGTAACTCAAACTTTGAAATTTTAAAAAGAACCTCTCTGATATTAAAAATAAAGAGAAGTGTGACAGGGCAAGCGTGGGACCCCTGCTCAGTTGTGCCCCGTGCCCCCCAAGATACGCCCGCCCTCCCCCAGGACCTGCGAGTGTGGCGCCATTGGGACAAAGGGTCTTTGCAGAGAACAAGCGAAGGGCCTTGGCATCGTCCTGGCTCAGCTGCTGTGCCTGTGAGGGCGTCCTTACCGACACCCGGGGACGCGGGTGGAGGCGGAGGCGAGGGCGGTGCCGCACCCAGCCCGGGACGCCTGGAGCCCCCTGAAGCCGAAGAAGGCAGGAGGTCGCCCGGGAGCCCGTGGAGAGCGCAAGGCCCTGCCCACGCCCTGACTTCTCTTGGTCGAGCTCCAGGTGGGAGAGAGGAGCCGTCTCTGCGGACCGCAGCCGCCCAGTTCCGGCAGAAGTGGATCAGCAGTGGGGAGTGCCGGGGGTGGTTGTTGCTGTTGCAAAGAACAGGAGGGAGCGATGCCTGTGCACGGCCCGGAGCAGCCCCGCCCACTCCCTGGAAGCCAGGAGGATGGCAGGTTCTGGGGAGGGAGAGGCAGGGCACCTGTGCACGGAGGCCGCCAATCAGCTGACCTCAGCGCAAGGAGACACCCCCCCCCGTGCCATCGTGAGTGGGGGAGGCAGGGAGGGGCTGCAGAAGCATGGGGGTGCTGGCTTTGGGTGTGGAGGCGTGGCCAGGGGCCCAGGACACGGCAGCGGTGGACTGGCCCCCAGGGGCTCCCGACGGTGCCTTTACTGGGAGCCCCGTGGGGCCGCCCTGGGCTGCAGGACCCCAGGCCCCACATTCCTGGCGCTTCCGGCCACCAGCCACGGCAGGAAGCTAAGGCGGCCCCTGAGTGCTCCTGGGACCGAGCACAGAGGAGCCTGTGACGCGGGAGAAGAGGCGCGGCTTGTCTGTCAGGAGCCGGGCGATGGCACCACCGTCACGGCTGCCGTCACCATCACACGTCATCGCCACAATCGTCACTACGGCCATCACCGCAGCATCCTCGCTGCCATCGGAGTCTTTGTCATCATCATCTTCATCATTGTCATCATCATCATCATCATCATCACCACCATCACCATCCTCACCATCACCATCACCATCCTCACCATCACCATCACCATCACCATCACCATCCTCACCATCACCATCACCATCACCATCCTCACCATCACCGTCACCATCCTCACCATCACTGTCACCATCCTCACCATCACCATCACCATCACCATCACCATCACCATCACCATCCTCACCATCACTGTCACCATCCTCACCGTCACCATCCTCACCACCACCATCACCATCCTCACCATCACCGCCACCACCTGCGGGGAGCGGGGCCTCCCGTGCTCAGTCCAGGTCTTTCCCGCGTCGGGAAGGACAGGTCCTGGGCGGAGACCGAGGACTCACGGGAGCAGAGCCCAGGAGGGGTGGGGAGGGACCGCATCTCTGCGGGGGGAGGCAGACCTGTTCCTCACCCTCCGTGTTTTCCCTCTCGCTGTACCTGCCCCGCTGGGCAGCCCAGGGCCCCGGGAACCTGCCTGGAGCCCCTGTCCTGGGTGTGAATCCTGCCCGCAGCTCCCACTGGCTCCTCGGCCTGGCTGAGGACCAGGAGATGGCAGAGCGAGGCCCCGCCTGTGAGCACAGGAACACAGGGGAGTGTCCGTGGTGCCCAGCCTGGCTGCTCGGGGCCCCTCCCCTCACAGCCACGCCCCCCTCTCACCATGCTGCAGGGGAGACTCCAGAGCTGGGAGTCGGAACACAGACCCCAGGCTCCCGGGGTCACCTCGCCCTGACTCTCCCAGGTCCAAAGTCCCTGGGGCCTGGGCAGGTGAAAAAGATGGGGCTGGAGCTGGGGTGCCCAGTGGACAGTGGCGGTGGCTGGTGGCTCCGTGGCTGGGGTGTGGGGGCGGCAGTCCTCCCGAGAAGGCGTCAGAGGTGTGGTGCGGGGAGGCGGTGTCCCTGGCCTGAGCCGAGTGCAGGTGCAGGGGTCACACGTGGACGTAGCAATGCGACTTCTGTGATGAGAGACACTGCGTGCGCTGGGGTCTGTCACAGAAAACCCGCTTTTAGGAAGCCGCAGAAATGGGGCAGGAGCCGGGGCGTCCGGGTCGGTCCCGGTGGACAGCCTGAGCGGGCGCTGGGTGTCCGGGCTGAGGTTTGGCTGAGCAGCCAGGTGTGACGGCGGGAAGGCGGCCGTCTCTTCCTGAGCCTCGAGGTCCCCCTCGGCAGACAAGGGGGGCGCCATGGTGTGGGCCGCACAGCCCGGCTCCGGGGAGGCCACCTGGAGACCGGGGCTGTCAGCGACCAGCCACGCCGGGCCGACTTCCTCAGCCATCTCGAGCAACTTGTCTCTGTCCGCTCCTGGATGCGGCCCGTGCTGTGCGTCCTGCTGTGTGTGGGCAGCTTCTCCACGATGAGGGGGGCTCAGGACCTGTCTCCTCTTCCTGTGCCCGGCTGGGCGACAGTGACACCTGGCCTCACACCTGGCATCCCCGGGCCCTGCCTCTGGGGGTGAGGTGGTTCCACGGCCTCATCTCCTGGGTCTCCCTGGGAGATCTCAGGGCTCCGCAGCTGGGCAGGGCCTCAGTGTTCCCATCTGTAAAATGGGCACGTTCATGCTGTCGGACAAGAGGCTGCTTGGCGAGGCCTGGCGGGGGGCAAGGGGCAGCACTGCTGGCTGAGAGACAGTGTGGGGAGAGGGGGCAGGGGGAGGTACCTGGTGTTGGGGCCGGGGGGCGTTCTGGGCGGCTGGGGTGTGGGGTGAGTGAGACGTGGAGGCTGGAGCGTGGCCGGGGGCTTGGAAGCCCGGGTCAGAGATGGAAGACGCCACGGGACTTAGCCACGGCCGCTGTGCGATCGGGACTAAAACAGGCGCCCTGTTTCCCGAGCCTGCTGTCCCGGTGCCCACGGCTCCCGACTGTGGGGTGAAACCCCAGACCCAGGCCGGAGCCCGCGGTGCCCCGGACCCCGACAGGGGGGCGACATCTTCCAGTTGCCCCTCTTGTGTCTGGCAGTCGGGCACCGCCCGTCTCTCCGGGCTCGGCGTGTGGCCGGCACCTTGAGTTAAAGGGCCGGGCACGCCTCCTCGGAGTGGCGTGCAGGACACAGCGGCTGGACTTGGCCTGGCCGGGCGACACCTGCGATGGCACAGCTGGTAACGGCCGCAGCCGTGGACACAAAGTGGGACGGAAGTGGGCGTGGCGATTTGTCTCACCTTCCACACGGATTCCCTGTCTTTTGGGGAGCAGGAAAGAGCCCACCTGGGGATCAGATCCCGGGCCGGAGTAGCCGCCTCTGGGTCACGGCCCACGCTGGTCGTGTCCCCACAGCCACGCAGCCCCGGCACCTGCTGGCTCTGGCCACGCGGCTTCCACCACGGGATCCACCGGGAGGCCTGGGGTGGCTTCGGGCCTCATCCCCGCTCTGCTTCCTCCCTGGGCACCCGGCTCGTTCTGACCGTTGACCGCTTTCTTGCCTTCAGGCTCTCGGCAGCTCGGGACGTGGCTGCAAAGGTCCACGGTGGTGGCGAACGGGCAGGGGGCGTGCACGCCCTGGGCTCTGCAGCCGCCTCCCCCAGGCTCCCCTGCCAGCTCCCAGCCTCGGGGTGCAGGCGGAGGGCCCCTCCTCTAACGACAGTCCTCCGGGGTCTGGGTTCCTGGATTCAGACCCCGCCGCACCCCCCACACACACTGGCTTAGTCTCCGGGCCTCGGTTTCCCATCTGTGCTCTGCCTGCTCCGCCTTGGGCCCATTGTGTCCACGCCGTGTCTACCTCGCCTGTGCTACCTTGGCGGCTGCCCCCGCACGCCCGTCCACACCGCGCCCAGGGCCGGCCATGGCCTCAGCCCCCTTTGGCTGAGCTCCTCAGAGCCGGGGGCCCAGGCCGTGGTCGGCTTGCCCAGCGGTCACTCTGCATCTTCCGCAGGCAAGTCTGGGCAGGGGACACGCGGATCCCGTCCCTCCCGGGGCGCTGGCCGGGGGACGCTTCTGTGCGACCACAGCTCAGCTGAGCCTCTCCCACCCCTACCTGCATGCAGACGGTGGGCGGCTGCACCCAGCAGCCCTCTCTCCGGCAGCCCGGCCCACCAGCCAGCCCAGAGGGCGTTTCGTTGGTGGGAGGAGCTGGCCGGATGCCCCGTCCCTGAAGCTCCGGACTGGACCTGCTCAGAGCGCACCGCCCACTGTCGCCGTCACTGTCGCCATCTGCTTCTGCTCCTGGAGGGAGTCCTGGGGCCGGTGAGCATGGAAGCACCACCCAAGCCACACCAAGACAGACCCCCAGGCCCGGGGGCCCTGCGGGGAGGGGCTGCACACTTGGGCTAGGCTCTCCTTTCCCGAGACCAAAGGGGGTCCACTGAGCCCACGGGACGCAGGCCCAGGGCTGGGTGTGTGCAGAAGGGCTGGGGTTGCCGGGGACACCTGGAGGTGGCGTCCAGGGTCAAGTGGCCCACGAAAGCCACAGCATGGTGACCCGGCGGGTGGCTGGGCCCCCCTGGCCTGAGGCTCGTCCCCTGGGTAGAGAGGATGACCAGAGGTGACCCCGACGCCGAGAGACAGAGCGAGGCGCCACTGCTCAGAGTCGGGCCTGCCAGTCACTTTCTCGGCTGCTGTGTCCCGATGTCCTCACCGGTGACGTGGGATGGTGACACGTCTGCCCCTCAGGGCTGAGAGCCGCCGTGAGTTACTCCACACGGAGCTGCTGGAGGGTCCTCGGTGTGGGGTGGTGCACCTGGGGTGGGGGGGTGTTGATGAAGGTGGTGGTGGTGGTGATGATGGTGGTGATGGTGATGATGGTGATGGTGATGGTGAAGGTGATGGTGAAGGTGATGGTGGTGATGGTGATGGTGATGGTGATGGTGAAGGTGATGGTGGTGATGGTGATGGTGATGGTGATGGTGAAGGTGATGGTGGTGATGGTGATGGTGATGGTGATGGTGATGGTGAAGGTGATGGTGGTGATGGTGATGGTGATGGTGAAGGTGATGGTGATGATGAAGGTGATGGTGATGGTGGTGATGGTGATGGTGATGGTGATGGTGATGATGAAGGTGATGGTGGTGATGGTGGTGATGGTGATGGTGGTGATGACGATGGTGATGGTGATGGTGGTGATAGTGATGGTGATGGTGATGGTGGTGAAGGTGATGGTGAAGGTGATGGTGGTGAAGGTGATGGTGGTGATAGTGATGGTGATGGTGAAGGTGAAGGTGATGGTGAAGGTGATGGTGGTGAAGGTGATGGTGGTGATGACGATGGTGATGATGATGATGATGAAGGTGATGGTGGTGATGGTGATGGTGATGATGGTGATGGTGATGGTGAAGGTGATGGTGGTGAAGGTGATGGTGAAGGTGATGGTGGGATGGTGATGGTGATGGTGGTGCTGGCTCCAG
>CM027387.1:107968283-107991329 GCA_015711505.1 Sylvilagus bachmani
TGGTGATGACGATGGTGATGACGATGGTGATGATGGTGATGGTGGTGATGGTGATGAAGGTGATGACGATGGTGATGATGATGATGATGATGATGAAGGTGATGGTGGTGATGATGATGAAGGTGATGGTGAAGGTGATGGTGGTGATGGTGATGGTGAAGGTGATGGTGGTGAAGGTGATGGTGATGGTGGTGATGGTGATGGTGATGGTGGTGATGGTGGTGATGGTGATGGTGGTGATGGTGGTGATGGTGATGGTGGGATGGTGATGGTGATGGTGGTGATGGTGATGGTGATGGTGGTGATGGTGGTGATGGTGATGGTGGGATGGTGATGGTGATGGTGGTGCTGGCTCCAGCAGCAATCTCTCTCACACCACACAATCTTTGGGACCCCGCCTCTCACTGCTGTGACGTCTCCTGCCAGCAGAAGTGAGCGCTGGGGCTGTGTCAGGGGGCGGGGCTGGGAAGGGGAGGCCCCGTAGGGGCAGAGCCGGCATATGGAAACCATCTGGGGAACTCTGTGCAGAAACTGTTTTTCCCAGGTGGAACACGTGGCCGGCTGCGGGCAGCCCTTGTGCTCTGCGGCTGTGTTTTTATGGCCCGGGATCACACACGCGGCGGCCGGGCTGGACACTCTGCCCTCCCCGCCCCCTGGGACCTCAGGGTTTGGATTCCACGCCTGCACAGCGCAAGGCCTGGGCCTCCCAACTTTGGGGGTGTTGGGGCTCTCCTGTCCTCCCCATCTCACAGAGACCCCAATGCAAACCAGATGAGAGCGGGGGCAGGCGGGGGCGGGCGGCGGGGCCCCTGCTCACGCCCAGCGCAGCCCAGCACTGCCATGGCTGGTAGGGAGGGCAGCCGCCGTGGCCAGCAGGGTCAGTGACTTCACAGCGTGCCCCAGGCCCCGTGTTCACGCCCCTGTGCCACGGACACGGACACGGAGCCTGAGGGCCCCGGACACCCAGCCTCCAGGGCTCCTGGTTCTCGCAGTGCTGGCACGGGGTCCCAAGGGACCCTGAGGTTTCTGGGGTGTCTTTGTTTTGAGGCGAAGGCATCTTTGCTTTGGTCCTTTATACGCTGAGCCCCCGCTGCCGCTGCAATTGAAGGAGGAGATTCGTGGCCACGGCACGCAGTGGCTTCACGCTGCTCCTCGGCCAGCACGTGGAAGCTCCCGCTCGCGCGCTCTCTCTCTCTCTCTCTCTCTCTCTCTCTCTCTCTCTCTCCTCCCTCGCCCCGTAACCCTGCCTTTCAAATAAACAAGGACAGATTCAAGCAGTGTAGCTTCCAGCCTTCTCAACCCCCAGCAAAATCCTGCGTCCCACCCACCTTCCCTTGCTGTGTTTGCCTAAGACCCCGGGAGCAGGCGTGGCAGGTGCACAGGCGCCCGGCCCCGGCCACGGCCATGGCCACGGCAGCCCGGTGGTCCCCCTGTCGGGGTGACAGGGCCCTGGGGGACGGCGGAGGCGACGTGGCGATCACAGCTTGGTGGTGGCACAGCCGGCTGCACCCGTGTCGCGAAGCCTCGAGCCTTGGCCGGGAGTCGCCCGGGCTGATATCATTTGAGGATTATGGAGACTAGATCAAACGCCTGATTGGCTAATCTCCTTGTTAGCGACATTTGGTTAAAACATGGAGGTTTCTCTTTCTCTCTTTCTTTTTTTGGCTGTCGAGGACATTCTGAGACTTAAAGGAAACTGTGCAGTCCCCAGCCCTGACCTTTGACCCTGACACGAGCAGCCAGGTGTGACCCGGCGTGCCTCACACTGTGCCCGTCCCAGCGCCTGCTTGGGAGCGGTGAGTGCCTCAGGGTTTCGGGTTTGAGGCCTTGAAGGCGACAGCAGCAACGGGGTGGGGGTGCGGCGGGGGGTGAAGGGCTCTGGTTGGTCAGTTGCAGGTTGGTGTGTGTGCCCCGCCCCTTTTCTTGGGGGACACAGGGCGGGGGGGGCAGCGTGTGGCAGATTGCCTCGGGACAATGGGTCCCTCTCCTGGGTGGGGGCTGCTCCGGGTCCAGACAATAGACCCGGGCCGGCCCCCATCCCGCTGCCCACCGCCTGAGACAGATGCCCGGGAGCCCCCGGGAGCGCCCGGAGGTGACCTTGGGGGCTGCTGGGTCACTTCGTGGTGCAGCCCCAGAGCGGCAGGGAGGCAGACAATGGGGGCCTCTTGCCAGGCGTCCTGCCCCCGGCACGGGCCAAGGGCTCCCAGGGGACAGCAGGGCCTGGCAGGTGCTGCTATTGTGCCGGGCACGGGGCCTTCCTTGGGGGCCCCCAGCCGGGAGGCCCAGCCCCGGTCAGCATGCGGCAGGAGCGGCTTGGGGCTGGGCCTCTTGTTCTCCAGGGGGCCCCAGGAGCTGACCGGGCTGCCTGCACTCGGGCCGGATGCCCCAGCCGGGCCCTGCCCTCGGCCCCAGCGAGTGTGGTCCGGGGAAGCAGTGGCCTCTGATCGGCCTCCCCAGCCCCGTGGTGCTGAGCACCGGGTTCTACGTCCAGACGCGCCCTCGGAAGAGCCTGGCTCCCAGGGGGAGCTTCTCTCTGGCATGGGGCACAGGTGGGGGCTGGAAGGGCATCGGCCTCGGAGGATGTGTGTGTGTGCACATCTGTGTAGCTGGCGTGTGCGCTGTGCCGGGGAGTTTTGGGAGTGAGAGGCAGGTTGACAGGCCAACCCCACGTAGGGCTGACGGGACCCCGCCCCACCTGCTGGCCGCGTGCACGGGGGCTGCTCAGCTGCCCCTTGCAGGTGACCCCACCTGGGTTTTCTCACTGTCCGCGCCTGTCCGGCCGGTGCTGCTCGCAGAACTCTGCTTTGCTCGGCTACGCCTGTGCCTCGGGGATCTGCTCAGGGCCTGTGACCCGCTGGCTCTGTGCCAGGCCCCGCGGCAGAGCGGTGCCGAAGCCCAGCGCCGGGTCGGCGCTTCCCTCATGGGCATCACAGTGGGACTGGTGGAAGCCACGGACTTTCCCATGATGCCTTGCACGTAACCAGCACCCACAGGCGTCAGAGCTCCCTGCTTGTTTCTGTATCGAGTCCCATGGGAGCGGCCAGTACGGGGTCGGGTGCACGGGGCCTCTCCCCTGTGGGGGCGACGAGGCTGGCCCGTGGGGGCCCGTGGGGGCCTTGGGGGAGGCACAAGTCCTCGGGAGCGTGGCTTGACACCGGCTGTGCACCGCTGGCTGCTGTCCCAGGCTCCGGGCGGAGACCACAGGGTGGGGCGAGTTGGCCTGGGGCAGACGTGACCGGACAGGGAGAACGTGGCCACGCGGGGTCCCTCAGGGTTTGCCATCCAGAAAAGGAGACTCCTAGCCCTGGCAGCAGGGCCACCGGAGGTGACCGCTGCTGGACAGGCGCTGGCATGGAGGCCTGGAGAGAAGCCGCTGGTTGGCGTCACCAGGGGCCTGGGGCGGAACCAGGCCTGGGACGGGCGGCGTGGACCCTGGTCTTTCCTCCGTGGCTCTGGGGCCGGCGTCGGGAGCACTGCCGCCACCTGGGTAAGACTGGGCGGCGTTCCAGGCCCTGCTCCCCTCGCTCTGCATCCCAGGGACCTTGTGCAGTGGGGTGGGGGCAGCCTGGGGGCATCCGGCCCATTTTACAGATGGTGAAACCGAGGTCCAGAGGATGGGGCTCGGTCGTGGGCACCCAGGACACCAGGGGCGGGGCTGGATTCCGCATCTTTCACAACCACTGCCAACAGGGGCTCGGGAGGGCGATGGTGCTGGGGAGGCCGGGGCCGCGCTGTGCTGGGTGGACAGGACCCCAGAGCCGCGCCTGAGTGCCACGCGCTGGAGGGAGGCTCAGGGTCCAGGCACCCTGTTCTCCCGGGTGTGCCGTGGCTGGGACTTGCCGGTGACAGGAGAGGGACGGGCCTAAGTCAGAACCACACAGAAACCGCCAGGGACCGGGTCCCAGCGCCAACCCCGCCCGCGGGCCAGCCCCTGGGTTCGTGTCCCTGGACAATGGGGCGGAGCGTTAGTGCTCAGAGGCGGCTCTTCTATGTGGTCACCGGCCATGGGCTTGGGGGCCTCGGGGCCTGTCTGTGCTTGGCCAGCGGGGGGCCTTCGGGACAGTGATGGAGGGCGGGGGGGGGTGTGGAGGAAGGGGGTGCACACACCAGGGAGGGGGCGCCTGCTGCCCGGAGCTCCTGTCCGACGAGGGAGGAGGCGGGATGGGGGCCCAGAGGAGCTGCTGCGGGTGCAGTGTCCGCTCTTCCTGGGTCCCCGGCCTGGCGCTGAACCACCATGGTAGCAGCTCGGCCACATCCGGGCAGGCGGTGTCGCTTCCGCCACTCACAGCTGAGGGTGGACATGCAGTGCGGGGACCGGGACACGCTAGGCAGCTTGCCAAGGCCACGCGCCCGTCAGCCGAGGCCCTGTGCCCGCGCCTGCTCCTCCCGGCTGCAGGGAGACGCCGCCCCGGGCTGCGTGTCCGTTCCCGACCCCACTGCGCCGACCCCCGGCGGCCCTGTTCCGGCTCCGCAGGCCACGGCACACAAGCTCAGAGCCGGCCCGGGGGAAGAGGCGGCCCTCCCGCAGCCCCCGGCACCCTGACGGGCGGGCCTTCGGCAGGGCCGACAGCCCCGGGTGGGGGCGGGCGGGGGGTCCCCGGCCCCCGGCCACGGCCGCACACTCGGCTTGCTCGGAGTTCACTGGCCCGAGATAATGGCCCGGCGCGGGCCGGCGGCCGGCGGGCTCCCCTCGCCCTCGGAATCCGTTAAGCATGTGCTCCGGGCCCTCTGACAGCTGTGGTGAAAGAAAGAAAATTCAGTTTGAACTTAAAAAGCTGGGGCTTAATTTATGTCCCGCACCTTTGTCTGTGGGCCTTGTTCCTCTTCCGAGGGGGCCCCGGAGCCGTCAGGGGCGCCCAGCGGCGCGAGGGGAGTTTTGAGATGGAAATGGGCGCAGACAAAGCGGTCATCTGCCCTGCAATCTGTTCTGACGGCCGCGGGCGCGGCGGGGAGACGCAGATGTCGGGGGCGCCTGCTCTGGGCGGGCTCTCCCGGCCCGAGCCCAGGCACCGAGCGCAGCTCGCAGGGGACACCCGCGGGGGGCTGGCCGGCCTCGCTCTGCTCCTCCTCCCTCCCTGTCTCTCTCTCCTTCCCCTCCCTCCCCGTCTCTCTGCCCCAGGATCGGACGTGCTGCGTGGTGCCCGCGGCAGCGCCAGGAAGGGCTGTTGGGGTAGGCCGCGCCCCTCTCGGGGCCACACACACCCAGCCCGCTGCCCGCTGCCCGCTGCCCCCGAGCGCTGGGCTTCCCGCTGCCGGTTCCCAGGCCAAGAGACGCTGGGGCATGCAGCCAACGCGGGCTAAGCCCCCAGTGCGTCCAGGGCCCAAGTGGGCTGGGACACGGCCTGCTGGGGGGAGGGGGAGGGCCCCTGCGGGCAGGGGAAACAGACCTGGAACCACAGGCCGGAGAGGGGCCGCCAGGACACGCCCGTGGCCCGGCTGAGGGCTGGCCGCACACCATCCGTCCCCGCCCAGGAGGGAGGCCGGGCTGCACCCGGGATCAGAGAGGCTCAGCAGCCTGGGCCACACAGCTCCCGCGCAGAGGCCGGCTTCCCGGGGAGGAGGGGTCTGGGCAGGGGGCTGCACTGGCGAACAGCTCCAGGGTGCAGGGCCGGGCTTGGAGGTGTCCCGGAAGCCTCCCCACCCTTCCAGTGCAGCCCCTACCTCCTCCTCCTCCTCCTCCGGGAAGCCCACCCTGAACTCCCATCCAGGCTGCCCCGGCTCTGACACCGGCACCATTTATTTCCCACCTGTGGGACTGGAGCCTTCTGCAGTTGCCCCCTCCTGCCCCCAACAGCCCGTGGTGGGAGGAGCCACTCGACCCCCCCTCCCCGCGCTGGCCACAGCTGGGCCACTGTGTGGTGAGGCCCCCGTGGCTGTCAGGGCCCTGGGAGGGCCGCTGCCTCAGTTTCCCCATCTGTGAACGAGGATCCGGCCTGGCTGCCCACTGCGGTCTTTCCTGCCCTCTTACGTCACCGTTCCGAGGTGGGGGTGGCCCTGAGGTTCGTGGTGGGTGGGGCCTTGGGCTACTGCTGTCCCCCGGCTTCCTGGGCGCACCGGCCAGACCGTGGGCTCGGGTCTGCTCCCCGTGGCGTCCATCCGCTGTGGCCCGAGGCGGCCACCTGGAGCCAGGTGAGCAGCCGGAGCCCGGCCTCTGCTCACCGTGGACGTCCTTGGGGTGGGCAGTGGCCTGGGCGGGGTCCTCGTCACCAGCGCATCCCCGGGAAGGGGCCGCCACAGCCTCTCCCGCCACTCCGGCTCTGCTCTCCTGATTCAGCTGTTTGCTGCCCCCTCGCCTGCGTGGTGAGCACCAAACGGCGTTTCTGTTGTCAACATGGCCGGTGGCTTCTCTGCAAACTCTCCTGCCTGTGGCTGCCAAGCCAATGGTCTCTACCATCATCAGTCTCTTTGTTATTGACTCACAAGTGCTCTTTGCATAGCGAGGCTACGGAGCAGGGTGAGAGTGTGTCCCCAGCTGGCAAGGGGGACCTGTGCCCGTCTCTCAAGGGTTTCCTAGATTTTTCTTTATATTTTGCAGCAGTCTGGGCACAGACTCCGCAGGCGAGGCGGCCTCCGTGGCTCTCTGGGTGCTGGTCGAGGGCTGGTGCCTGTTCCCGGTGGGGCACCGAGCCGCAGTCGCGCCGCCGAGACCCCCACCCAGCACGCAGCCCCTTCCTTGGGGAGGGGCAGGTTTCCAACACGGGGCAGATGCAGTCGGTCTTTGCACATCGGTAGGAGGATTACTGAGCCGCGCTGGGACACCCATGAATCCCCGCACGTGCATCGCGGGCGTGAGTGACGGACGCCCAGGACGGATCCCCGCCCCGCCTTCCGCTCCGCCATGCCCCCCTGTAAAATCGGACGAAGTTGTCTTACGAGGAAGGCACCTCTGGGCTGCCTTCCCTCTTTGCAAAGCCTTTGTGCCCCATGGGTTGGGGTCCACGGCTCGGAGCCGGGCTTGGCCCCAGGAGCTGATCCACCTGCTGGCCTGCTGCGGGGGTGGGGTGGGGTGTGTGGCTCCTGCACCCCCAGCCCCACCTGCAGAGGGCGCTCTGCTTCCCACGCCCGCTCACCTCTGCTTCCAGTCTTCGACTCACGCATGCACCGAGAAACCTGCTGGGCAGTGGGCACCGAGCTGCACACGAGGTCTAAGGCACTGCGCGCTTCCCGTGAGTGACACACAGCCTCGCCACCCTGGCACACGTGACTGTTGGTGTACATGCGTCATCGCACACGTGTGGTCATGGCACGGAGCAGGGGCGAGGCAGGGCTGGCAGAGGGACCGTCTCCGGGGCCGCAGGGCTGCCGGGCTGGGTGTGGGCGGTGGGGAACCTTGGATGTCCAGCTGGGCCCTTGGGTTTTGTCCTCTGGGCGTTAGAGGTCATTGCCAGCTTCGGGTGGGACAGTAGCGAGTTTCGATGGGGGGCGGGAGAGCACAGGGGTGTTACGGGTGGGGTCTCGTCGCCCTGGCTGCCAGGTGGGGCAGGATGAAGCTGACCATTCAGCCTTTTCTAGCTGATCCGTGAATCAAGCAGCCAGTCACCCACCCGGCCGTTCCCCTGCCCCCCTCCCAGCTCTCCTGCCATCCGCCTTAGCGGGGACGGGGGTCTCCCTCTCGCACATTCCGTGGGTGGCGGGGAGCTCGCCCCTCTCCAGATCAGCCCTGGCTCCCGCTCCTCGCTGATGCAGCCTCGTCCCGCCCACAGATGCTCAGCGACCAGAGGCGTTCCCAGAACCGGAACCGGAACCGGAACCGGGGCAGGCTGAGATCTGCAGGGGGCCTTGGGGTCTTCTGACTGCATGTGCATCTCAGGGCGGGGTCTCAGCCCGGGGCCCCGGGGACTGCAGAACTCCGCACTCTGAGGCCCGATGTCTCCACCAGCAATGGTGATTTCTCCACGGCCAAGGGCAGGACCCCTGCTGCTCCCACGTACAGAACAGAAGCCACGGCGCGCAGAGCCCGGGTGACCTGCCCAAGGCCGTTTGGCCAGCCAGGACAGGAGGGAGCCAGGACTCGAACCCCACAGGGCCAGCGGAGACAGCTTGTGTCTGCTGGCCGGCAGCCACCACCACCTCCCGGCCAGCCCTCCTCTGGCACAAAGGCTGGTCTCAGGGAGCCTGGCTGCGTTTCCAGCCCCAGCCCGGCTCGAGGGCCCGTCTTGGCTGTTGGGCCCATGCCCGTGCAGAGGTGGCTGGGCTATTAGCGACAGAAGGAATCTGAACAGCACCAGCCACCCCGAATCCCTCCATCCGTCCATCAGGATCCACCCATCTGTCCATCCAATGGCCACGCACCCACCTGTCCATCATCCACCTGCCCATCCATCATCATAGATCCCCAGAAGGGTCCTTCAAGAAGTTTGCAGGGAACGGACTTAGCAGACAAGCGCGTGGCTGTGAAGGCTGGAAGTCCGCGCAGGTGTGTCAGAGCCCACGCTGCGGGAACTCTGTGAAAGTCCTCAGTTCTCAGAGCCCTCCCAGTCTCACCCTAGGCTACAGTGACCGTCGCAGGCACTGGCAGGGTAGATGCTCGGGCCGGACAGGCAGGCATTCAAGTCCGGGCTCTACCACTTTGAAGAGATGATGTCTTGGCTGTGTCATTGCTCTCCTCCGAGTCTCAGTTTTCCCACCTGCAAAATGGGCACAAGAGGTACCATCACGCGTGGTTCTCATTAGGCTGCCATGAGATCTGAGCCGCCAGACCCTGACCCGGAGCGTGGGGTGTGGCAGGCTCACGGCCGGGGGCGAGGGGCTGGCTGTCACGAACGTGGCTGGATGCGAGCAGCCTCGGGCACAGGGAGCGGGGTTTCCGTCCGCCTGGCCCAGTCCCCGAGGCTGCCCGGCACACGCCCCAGGCCCTGGATAGGGACCAAGAGGGTTAACCAGCAGCCCACGGTGGGTCGGCAGGAACCCTTGGTCTCCAGGAGGGGGCGGGCACCCGGGTTCCCAGGAGGGCAGCCGGTGATCAAAGCCGTCCCTGGGACATCGGCCTGCCCCCGGCTGTGCGAGACGGTTCCTTGGGAAAAAACACGCTCCTTTATGAGCGTGTCAGCTGGTTCTGAAGCCAGTAACTTCCAGAGGCTTAAAGAAACCCACCCTGGGCTTGGAAACCTGTGCCGCCCGCATTCACGTCCCCGTGGCGTCCCATGAGTCACGGCTGCCACTGCTGTCTGATTCCGCCCCCCTGGGGATTCCGGGAGAGGGAAAACTCCCAACACGGTGGCGGGATCCCCACGCCCTGCGCCGCAGAGCGACCCGCCCGGGATGGGTCCCTCGCCCCAGGACCTGGGGCGGCCAGCACAGGTGACAGCTCTGGAAGGGAGAGAGCCCTCCCCTCCCCTCCCCCCCTCCTTCCCTCCCTCCCCACCCTCCCCTCCTCTCCCCTCCCCCTCTTTTCACTTTCACTCTCAGCAGAAGCGCCCTGCCTCTCCCTCCTTTAGGTGGGGCTCACATCATCCCTAAAGGCAAGGCCCCGGCATCACGCCCATTTCACAGATGGAGAAAGCATGGCCGAGGGGGAAGAAAGAGCTTGCTTGGAATAAGACAGCTGGGGCGCAGTGGGGCTGGCCCCGGACCCAGGGCGTTCCGTCCACATGGCCGTGCTCACAGCCTTTCCTGAATCCCCTCTGCCCTCTGTCCCCGGCCGCCCCGCTGGCCACAGCCGACAGCCAGGGAGCATGAGGGGTGCAAGGAGCCCTCTGAGGCCGCGGGCTCGTGGGTGGCCTTGGCGCCGCTGGCTTTCCCGAGCTGCCAGGGCCTGGCCATCCTGGTCCCGAGCCTGGGCAGGTCACTCGGGGACACGTGTCCGCCTGTGGCTGAGGCCCCCATTCCTGGAGATAGATCCCAAGGAGGAGAGGGGGAGGCCGGGCCCGGAGCACGCCCTGGCCTGCAGACGCCTGACCAGGGGCCGGCCAGCTTGGTGCCAGTGTGCCCAGCCTCGGCTGGCCTGCCGTGCCAAGCAGCCTGTTTGACTGTGCCCATCTGTTTGCCGAGGAGCCCAGAGGCCGTCCCCTGGCCCAGGGCCATGTCACCACCTGGGAAGCCCCGGCCTCTGTCCCTGGGCTTCACTTTCCACCCAGGTGGGTGTGAGGTCAGCGAGGCCTCCGGATTCCCCACACTGCGCTGCAGGGGAAACTGAGGCACGGCGGGGGAGGGGACGTAGGTGGTGGAATGGGGCTGAATGCTCTGCCGAGGCCCCGTCGGCTAAACCAGCAGGCCCTGCCTTGCGTCTCAGTGCCCGAGAGAGAGGCGCGTAGACCGGAGCCCTGCCACGTTCCTTCCGATGTGAGATTCACCGCAGCTCCTTGGGGGGCTGCAGGGACCCCCACCCAACCCACGCCCTTCTGCCCCCAGGGGCTCTGGTCCCTGGGGCAATGAGAAGCTCCTGTCACCAGGAACCAGGCTTCCGGCCGCAGGGGCCTGGAGGCGATGAGCCAGGAGTGGTTCGGGGTGAGCTCCCGGCAGAGCGAGGGGCCAGCGAGGGGCCCAGGCCAGGGCTGTCCTGCAGGGCAGCGAGGTGACCCTGTCCCCGACGGCCAGGAGCATCAGCGGGGAGCTGGGTGGGAAGGGGAGCAGCGGGGATCGGATCTGCACCCACGCGGGGTGCCGGCGTCGTGGGCGGTGGCTTTACCCCTGCGCCTCCCTCTTAATGAGAGCTTTCACAGTTTTTTGGGGGGGAATTAAAGTCTGAAATCACGTCCCAGGTGCTGAGCGGCCACAGGCGACCAGTGGCTGCGTGGTGACAGCGCCTACACCGCCTCCAGGAAGCTGGAGAGAGAAATCCCAGAGCTCCCGGCTAATTCTCCCAATCCTGGGACAGCGCTGAGAGGCCCCCCCCCCCAGCCCAGACCACTCCCCTCGCCTCTCCCGGGCCTCGGCAGGCACCAATGCCGCCAGCACCAGCGCAGGGACAGCCCGGGGCCCCTCCCGCCACGGGGCGTCCTCCCACCACGGCCTCCACCACGACCTGGGCCTCCTGACGCCGGCTGAGTGCGTCTTTCTCGTGTCCGTCTCGTTCCAAGAGTGGGAGCCTCATCTCCCTGCAGGTGACAGCCGGCGTCCTCGGTGCACTTATGTCCCTCGGCAAACTGGCCCCCACTGTTCGGCGTCACACCCCCGATCCGGACTGGCACGGCGCGCGGCCCCTGGGTGCGTGAACGGAGGGACGAGGACGTGGCCCCTGCCTGGGCCACAGCCAGGGACCCGGTGTGTCCAGGGAGCGGGCCGTGAGCTCAGAGCCTGCTGGGGCCCAGCCCCCACTGCCCTGAGCCCACCTGGCCCGGCTGGGAGGGGCAGCTGAGGCCAGCGGCCCTGTGGGGCTGGCTCGGCACTGGGGGACGCGGGGAGGGGCCTCCTGCAGAGCCGAGAGTGGAGGGGTCTCAGGGCACTCACGGAGGGAGGCCCCGCAGGCCAGGCCCCCAGGGGCCCCGTGAGGGTGGCGCCCAGCTAGGGGGTGGGAGGGCGGGGACGCGCCCCCGGGGTTTAAGCTGGGGAGGGGCCGTGTCCCGGGAGGTCCCGCTGCCCGCGTGCGGTGCAGAGAGCAGATGAAGCACGCTGGGCAGGAGGGCGCTGGCACGCTCCTAGCGACACTGAGGCCTTTGCAGAAGGGGTCACAGGTCGCAGGTCTCTCCTTGCCGCGGTGCCCCGAGCCCACCGCATGCACCTGTGCGTGGGACCCAGCCCCTGAGCCGCAAGGCTGGGAGAGGCCGGCCCGCCTCCCCCTCCCTGGGGCCTCCATGATCGCACCTGCGCCTGCCTGGCCGACCTGGGGTCCGAGAGGGAGAAGGTCAGAGCGCACACGGTGGGGCGGGGCGGGGGCGGCCAGCCCACGGTGCCTGTCCGCTGGGGTGTTTGCGAGCCCCCTCCCGGCTTCAGGACCTGCGGGGTGCGGCTCGGCAGTGCGTGTCCCGACCCCGGGGCGAGGACAGCCCCAGAGGCCGAGACGAGCCGGGCGCCCCGCCCTGGGGCGGCAGGTGCAGGAGTGGGCGCTGCGGGGGCCTGTGTCCAGGAGGGCCAGCCTAGGGTCAGCATCCCCGGGTGGGGTCCCCGAGGGAGCCAGAGACGGCCACGCCAGGGGGGCCCAGGGGCCCTGGCAGGGCAGGGCGGCCCGCACAATGGGGCCTTGTCCGTCCTCGCTGCCGCGCGCTCTCGGGTCCATCAAACTGGCATTTGCCGCCCTCATTAGCATGAACCTGCGATCCGTCAGCGGCCGCGGCCCGCGCTCTCCTATGCGGCGGCCATCGCGAACTCCTTGACAGAGTTCCTTTTACAATGCACCTCCTTTGTTCGGCCTGCGTCTTCTGTCGAGATCTTTAGTGGCCAATGTACTCTGCGATGACTCGGGGACAAACATCGCGGCTGGCACGGACAGTAAATCTCCACTCCATTCAGGCCGCCTAAATGCCTGCTTTATGCCTATTGTGAGCCCTGCGCCTTTAAGGGTTTCCTACAATAAATTAGACCCATCAGCCAGGACGCAGGCAGAGCGAGCGGACCGCGGACCGGCGGCGGCCGCCCGAGGACCAGGCTGGGCCCAGGCCACCGCGCAGGGCGCCCGGCAGCCCCGCTGCCTCCCCAGCCTTCGTGCTCCCCGGCCCCAGCGGGATGCAGCCGAGGCTTGGGCCGGGCTCCGCAGGCCGCAGGGCCTGGCCCTCCCGGGCCCCGGGGCCTCCCTTCCCGGCCCGCTCCCTGCGGCCACCGCAGCAGGTGTCTTGTGCCCAGCGGAGCGAGCGAGTCTTCTCCCAGAATTCCCGAGGAAGAGCCTCATTGGCTGGGATTGGACCACGTGGCCAGATCTGACCAATCACTGAGACCGGGGGGGGGGTTGCCCGGGCCTGCGTCACGTGGCCCGCGGGAGGGAGCCACACCCTCAGGGACCCTTGGGGTGGGCACAGCTGTCCTGGGCGCAGAACCGGGCCACGGTACCCGGCAGATTTCACCTCGTGAGGTCAGGAGGCGGCGGCAGGGGTGGCCTCGAGGCTGGGACCCAGGACCAGGGCGCCTCCCACTGGGTCTCCGGGCTACTGCCCGCACGGCCATCGCCGCGCCTCCCTCTCGGACAGGCCCCGGCTCGGGCCTCCGGGCTCTTAGCCAGGGTGAGGCTCTCGGCTGCTGGGCGTGGCGGAGGGGACGGAGCGTTCTGCTGGGTCTGGGGGCCCTGGTCTGGACAGGGCTGCAGGTCAGCCGGGAGGAGGGGGCGGGGGCTAAAGCATTCGCGGGCGCCCTTGAACCCTGAGCCGCTGGCCCCGGGCTGGTCCGGCGGAGAGCAGCAGCGCGGAGAAGCTCCGCGGGCGTAACTGGAGACCTCGCAGTGCATGGCCGGCCGGTCAGAGCCGCCCTCTGCCCGCGGCCGGACCACCGGGGGACGATGCCTGCCCGCCTGTGCCCGTCTGCCTTCGATGGACGCTCCGCGGACGCTGTCTGGGGATCGGGAAGCCGCGTGGATTTGCGGGTTCGGCGCCCCATTTGGCCATCGTCGGCCCGGGGTTTCTGTCCCTCTTCTGTCACCTCTGGTTCGCTGCCGCAGTATCTGCCTTGGGATCTGCTGGAGGAGGGCAGGCGTCCTGGGTTCTGTGCGCCGGGCGCGCAGGGGCGGAAGCTGGGCACTGGGGTGTCCGGTGTGGGGCAGGTGAGGAAACCCGCAGGGGCCCCCGTGTCCACGGCTCACGGGCCGGGCACCGCCCCTCCCACAGCCCTCTGGGTGCCAGGAGGTGCGGCTGGTGGGAACTGGGCCGAGAGAGGGGAAGGCGCGCTCCCGACCGCGGTGGGAACTGGGCAGGAGAGAGGCAGGCGCGCTCCCGGCTGCGGTGGGAACTGCGCAGGAGAGGCAGGCGCGCTCCCGACCGCGGTGGGAACTGGGCAGGAGAGGCAGGCGCGCTCCCGGCTGCGGTGGGAACTGGGCAGGAGAGGCAGGTGCGCTCCCGACCCGAGAGGTGGGATCCGTGTGGGATCCGTGGGATCCGTGTCCGAGAGGCGGCGCATCCCCCTCGCCCCGCGTCTCCCCTGCGTGGGCAGCTGGTCGCGGCCGCTCTGCGTGCGTCTGTCTCCTGGGGTCCTCGCTACACCGCCACGCCCCAGCCCCGATCCTTCTAGAACGTCTAATCAGCTCTTCATTTGAACACTTTACCTATTTACTCGGAAGACAGAGAGACAGGGAGGGGGAGACAGAGCGCCCCCCCCCCCCGCCGGTTCCCTCCCCAGGCGGCCGGAGCTGCGCTGGACAGGAGCCGGGAGCTCAGCCGGGGCTCCCGCGTGGGTGCAGGGCCCGAGCACCTGGGCCACCCCCCAGCGCAGCAGGGAGCTGGGACATGGACGTCGCCCATGTGGACGCCGGCCCCGCAGGCGGGGGTTCGCCCCCGCGCCCCCGCACCCCTGCTTGTCCTAAGCTGGTTTGAGTGCAGTCGGGAGACAGGCGGGTTGTTGTACTCCTGGTTCCCCCCAGGGGTGAGGGCGGGCTGAGAGGTCGTCTGCCCCTGCCCATGGCGGCTTTCCGAGCCTCCTGAAGGGCCCTGTCCACCCTGGGCCGCGCAGCCCGTCTGCGCGCTGGCGTGGGCGTCTCGGACCTTTACCCAGCATCGCTCTGAGCCCAGACTGCCCCGGGCGCCCCCTCTCAGGCCCCGGGCCCGGTCGGCCCTCGGCCGGCAGCGGAGACTCCAGGCTGGCCAGACCCGCAGGCCCCGGCTCCCTAAGCCCCTAGCAGGGGCCCCGGGCAGGGGTGTGGCTTCCCACTGTGGGGAGGGGGAGGGAACGGGGCCAGGCCAGGGGTTGGGGTGGCTCTTTGCAAAACCAAACGAATCCATCCAGGCTGCTTTGTCTGCAGACCATTTGGGAGCTAACGGCCAATCCCAGCCTCCCTTTTGGCACCGAAGTTTCGAGAAACCAGAGGGGGTAGGTGTGCCTGTCGTTCAGAAACAACCCGCAGACCCGCAGAGTGGTGGAGTGGCCTGATTGCAGGCTTGGGCTGTGTTCTGTTGAGGGCAGCCCGCAGCTGGCGAGGGGCGGCAGCGGGCAGGAGGGGCTGACCCTGGCGGGGTAGGATATCAAGGCAGTGCCGCCCGCGACCTGGGGTGTGCTGGGTCCATCTGGACCGCCCCCCCACCCCTTCACAGGTCACCCGATCTGCTCCCCGCCCTCCTCTGCTGATCCAGTGCATCCATGCGGGGACACGGGAGGGGACCCACACCTCCCTGGGGGTTTCCCGTCAGATGTGGTTGGGGAGGGGCTGAATCCTCAGGTTCCTCCCCAGGGACGGGGGCGGGGAGGCGCTGTGGGCACAGGTGCACTCTGCCTGGGCTGCGGGAGACACCTGTGGGAGTGTGCAGTGTGGGGGTGCCTGCTCACTCCCCGGGCGCCTCATGGGGGTCCGTGGAGTGGGGACGGCCCAGGGTGCTGTCAGGACTGGGCAGACACGGACAAGGCACCAGCTGTGAGGTCCTGGGGGGGGGGGGGCCAGGAGTGCTTTCACCTGGCGCTGCAAAAGGAGGAGGTGCAGGGTCCCTGGGCCTCCAGAGCCACGGGGGCCCAGCCCCTTCGAGGAGGGACCCAGGCCCGTCCTCCCGCCCGCCTGGGACCTGGGACCCTGGGACCCTGGGACCGTGTGTGAGAGCCACGGGGGCCCAGCCCCTTCGAGGAGGGACCCAGGCCCGTCCTCCCGCCCGCCTGGGACCTGGGACCTGGGACCTGGGACCTGGGACCCTGGGACCCTGGGACCCTGGGACCCTGGGACCGTGTGTGAGAGCCACGGGGGCCCAGCCCCTTAGAGGAGGGACCCAGGCCCGTCCTCCCGCCCGCCTGGGACCTGGGACCCTGGGACCGTGTGTGAGAGCCACGGGGGCCCAGCCCCTTCGAGGAGGGACCCAGGCCTGTCCTCCCGCCCACCTGGGACCTGTGGCACATGTGAGTGCCACGTAAGTCCCAGTGCTTAGGGGACAACAGCAGAGGGGAAGAGGCTCCACCTGGCCACACAGCTGACCCGGAGGTTGGTTCAGTCCAAGGGGGCGGAGCCTGCGGGGGTGGGGACCCCTCGAGCGTGAACCCTGGGGACCACACGGGTGTCCTGATGAGACTGATGAGGTGGGCCGGGTGGGGCGCGATGGAGTGGGGAGGCCAGGAGGTCCGCCCTGTCCTGGCTCCGTGGAGCTTGGTGGGTTCAGAGACCCCACTCTCCGCCTCTCCCAAGTGCGCTTATCTCGCCAGTGCAGGGAGGAAGCCCTGGCCGAGCAGGGAATTTTCTGGAAGCCACGGGTGACTGAGTGAGGCCCAGGTCGTGCTCCCCAGGATTTGTAGGGCAGGGGCCTAGGATGGGCAGCCCCTCTCCGGTACACCTGGGGCCTGGACCCGTCCCACACTGGGGAAAATCCCCAGCTGCTGCTCAGCGTGGGAGCGAGCGCCTCCATGTGGCGGGGTCAGGAATTGCAGGCCATGGAGGCCCTCACCGGGTGTCTTCCTCTGTCCCCTCCGCCCGTCCAGCAGAAGCTGTAGGCCACTTGCTGCGGGGGAGGCAGGATCCGGCCGGGCCTGGCTGTGGAGGGGACCCCGGAGGCAGCGGCACCCAGGCCCTGCTCTGCGTGGGTCCCTTTCAAGGTTGGCCAAGGATTTCCCTGCCCTGGGCCGTGGGCACCCAGACTCTCCTCGCGAGCCGAGGAGAGAGGCGGGAAGAAGTCCCCGCTGAGCTTCCTGCACGGCCAGGTGTGGCGAGCACCTGTGGGGCCCGCCCGCCGCCCCGCTGCGGCCACCACGACGAGGAGCCTCCCAGGCAGGTCCCCTCCCCGCAGGGAGGCGCGGCGTGGAGAGAAGCTCCCCTGGGCTGTGAAGAGCAGGCTCTTTTTTTTTTTTTTTTAATCATAAAGTTTGAATCAGACAGGCGGGAGGAGGGCGAGACGTGGTTTTCATGTTACAGAATCGTCACACAAAGGGACAGTGCAGGGGGGGGGGTGGCGCTGTGGTGTAGCCGGTGAAGCCACTGCTGGCCACGCTGGCATCTCGTATGGGCACCTGTTTGAGTCCCGGCTGCTCCACTTTCCTACCAGCTCTCTCCTGTGGCCTGGTAGAGCAGTGAGGACGGCCCAGGTCCTCGGGCTCCTGCTCCCGCGTGGGAGACCTGGAGGAAGCTCCTGGCTCCTGGCTTCAGATCGGCGCAGCTCTGGCAGTTATGGCCAATTAGAGAGTGAACCATCGAATGGAAGACTGTCTCTCTCTCTCTCTGTGTCTCTCTGTCTCTCTCTCTGTCTCTGTCTCTTTGTGTAACTCGGACTTTCAGATAAGTAAAGGTTAAAAACAGTCGGTGTGATCTTTGAAAGCGTGCGGCCGTGAGCTCCGTCACGGCTCGTTCCCCTCGGGCTCCGGCCCTGCTGTGGCTCCGCTGCCCGCGGTTCGGCCAGCTTTCACCAGTGTGCCCTGTCGCCACTTCCTCCTCTGACGCTCTCGTGGCCCCCGGTTGGGTTTGGAATTTCACCTTTTCCTGAAGAGGGTGTGGGAGGTGCGGAGGAAGAGCAGGCAACGAGGGACTTCCACGATTGTGCACGGAAGGCAACTTTTAAAGTTCTGCTTTCCACGAACCTGTGGGAGGGTCTGTGTAAATCTTTAGCCCTGGCAGCCAGGCCCAGCCCCAACCCCCCAGCCCCAGCCCCAGCCCCCAGTCCTCAGCCCCCAGCTCCCAGCTCTAGCCCCCAGCTCCCAGCTCTATCTCCAGCCCCCAGCCCCCAACTCCCAGCTTTAGCTCCAGCCCCCAGCCCCCAACTCCCAGCTCTAGCTCCAGCCCCCAGCCCCCAACTCCCAGCTCTAGCCCCAGCCCCCAGCCCCCAGTCCCCAGCTCCCAGCTCTAGCTCCAGCCCCAGCCCCCAGCCCCCAGCCCTCAGCTCTCAGCTCTAGCTCTAGCTCCAGCCCCCAGCCCCCAGCCTCCAGCTCCCAGCTCTAGCTCCAGCCCCCAGCCCCCAACTCCCAGCTCTAGCTCCAGCCCCCAGTCCCCAGCCCCCAGCCCCCAGCTCTAGCTCCAGCCCCCAGCCCCCAGCCCCCAGCTCCCAGCCCCCAGCTCCCAGCCCCCAGCCCTCAGCTCTCAGCTCTAGCTCTAGCTTCAGCCCCCAGCCCCGCTGTGCTCAGTCGGGAGCCCCGGACTGGACCTGGGGGTGGCAGGTGGGGTTCCTGCTCCTGCTCCAGGTGCACCTGCACGGGGTGCCGCCCATCCTCCCAGACGGAGCAAAGCTGTCGCGGGATTCGGTTCCTCACAGAGGCCGCTGTGGAAGCAAAGGCCAGGGGCTGTGGGGCTGGGCGGGGCTGTGTGGGGCTGGGCGGGGCAGATGGCAGCAGCAGGTGTGTGGGGGGGTACCAGGCCCTGCTCTTGCCTGGGCTGAGATCCCAGAGGAAGCCGGGCTGCATGGCCTTGCTGACCTGCCCCGAGCGGGGGTCCCGCAGGCTGCCCTGGAAAGCGAGGTCCTGGTGTCGGGGCACGCGGGCCTCCTGTGGCCAGACGGCCTGTGTCACGCGTGTGGTGGGGAGAGCAGGCTGGCCGGGCTGCGGGGCTGTGGCTGTCGGCAGGCGGATCTTCCCGAGCCTGGAGCCTTTCCCACCCACCCATCATCCATCACCTGCTCATCTGGCCATCCATCCATCCTTCCATCCTTCCATCCTTCCATCCATCCATCCATCCATCCTTCCATCCTTCCATCCTTCCATCAACCCTTCCATCTATCCATCCATCCTTCCATCCATCCTTCCATCCATCCATCCTTCCATCCTTCCATCAACCCTTCCATCTATCCATCCATCCTTCCATCCATCCATCCATCCATCCTTCCATCCGCTCTTCCATCCATCACCTGCTCATCTGTCCATCCTTCCATCCTTCCATCCATCCTTCCGTCCGTCCATCCATCCATCCATCCATCCTTCCATCCATCCATCCATCCTTCCACCCTTCCATCCATCCTTCCATCCACTCATCCACCCTTCCATCCATCACCTGTTCATCTGGCCATCTATCCATCCACCCATCCATCCATCCACCCATCCATCCATCCACCCATCCATCCATCCACCCATCCATCCATCCACCCATCCATCCATCCACCCATCCATCCATCCACCCATCCATCCATCCACTCATCCACCCTTCCATCCATCACCTGCTCATCTGTCCATCCATCCATCCATCCACCCACCCGTCCTCCATCCACCCACCGATACTTGCATAAACTCATCCATCCTCCTGCTCATCCATCCAACCACCCATACACGTCCATCCATCCATCGTGTGCCCATCCACCCACTCCTCCACCCGCCAATACATGCATACACTTATCCACCCACCCACCTGTCCCCTCACCCACCCGCCCGTCCTTGCAACCACCCATACACATCCATGCACCCACCCGGCCACCTACAGTGTCCACATCGATGCTTATTGAACATAAATAATGCTGGGACAGCCTGCTCCCAGGGTGCTGGGGACACGTGTGGTCAGCTGTGGTCTCTGTCCTGAGTCATTGTCAGCCCCATCTTGAAGATTGAGGAAGAAGCCATTGCAATGGGACGGGCTCCGCACTGTGCAGTGGGAGCCCCAAGGAACCCAGTCAGCCCCGGCAGCCCAGGGAGGCTTCACAGGGTGGGGACCCCAGAGCCTGGTTCTGAAGAATGGGGCACCCAGGAGGGGAGGGGGTCACTGCAGGCCAAGAGAGTGAGAGCTGCTTCTGCCCCTCGGGGCAGGCGCAGGGTGGGTAGCCGGCCCCCGGGAGATGTCCCCGGCCCTCCCTGTGTGGATTGCAGGCTAGAGACAGTGTGGCAGAGGTGACAGCGTGTGGCTTGGCAGGACGCCCCTCGCTGCTGTGACACAAGGCTGTTCAGGTGGCCTTGCCCTGGGGAGCCGGGCTCCGCCCACACTGCCCTTCCCAGGACCGCCCCCGGCCCACAGCGGCCCACATCCTCCTGGGTACCCTCGGCCAGCTCTGTCCCTTCCAGCCTGCCCCGCGCTCCTCACCCACAGCAACCTGGAGACCAGCAGACGCACGTGGTGGCTGAGCCATGGGTGCCGAGAAGCCCGATGACGCCGCGGGGGCGTGGGCGGTGAGGACGTGGCTGGGGAGAGCCCTCGATGCGGAGCTATTGCGTGGTCAGCTTTGGTTCTCGAAGAAAACTTCCCCCAGGAAGGGGCTGGCGCCATGGCGCAGCAGGTTAACGCCCTGGCCTGCAGTGCCCGCATCCCATGTGGGCGCCGGTTCTGGTCCCGGCTGCTCCGCTTCCGATCCAGCTCTCTGCTGTGGCCTGGGAAAGCAGTGGAGGATGGCCCAAGGCCTTGGGTCCCTGCACCCATGTGGGAGACCTGGAAGACGCTCCTGGCTCCTGGCTTCGGATTGATCCAGCTTGGGTGTTGCGGCCATTCGGGGAGTGAACCAGCAGATGGGAGACCTCTCTCTCTCTCTCTCTCTCTCTCTCTCTGCCTCTCTTCTCTCTGTGTAACTCTGACTTGCAAATAAATAAATTAAAAAAAAAAAAGAAAACATCCCCCAGGAAGCGGTCCTGGCCACCGCCACCTGCCTGCAGGGGTCCCCGGCCCTGGACGGCCCTGGATGGCCAGTGTCCTGTGTGGACACTGCGGTGGTCTGGCTGATCATGCGTCCCCACTGGGTGACAGCTTCCTGCCGCGTCCCCAGCACCCAGGACACGCCCTTGCCAGCGATGCAGGCTCAACTGCCCGCAGAGCGCCCTCCCAGCTGAGGGGGACCTTGTGCCTCGGGCCACGGCTCTCCCACGGAACTGGCCACCGGCAGCTATTTCCACCGGGGCCGGAGTTCAGCTAGCGTTTCCCCGACGGCTCCCTGCCCGTCCAGTGGGGGGAGGGGCTCTGGTCCTCGGGCCTCTCACTCGGGCCCCCGCAGACTCCAGCCTGAACCTCGGGTGCTCGTGCCTTTGTGGGGTGGCAGGGAGTGGGGGTGGGGGCAGCAGCCGCACCCAGATTCCTGCCCCCATTCCCCTCGGAGAAGGTGCTAGAAGGTTCTAGAACGTCCCAGACACCCTGGGGCCTGCTGGCTGGACTCATTCTTCTCTTCTTAGCCTTTCCCCAGGCCCTCACACCTCCTGGGGCCCGGCCCCGCCCACCACCTAAGGCTCAGAGGACACGTCCCCAGGGCCAATTCCCGTCAGACCTGCCCCCTGGGGACACAGGGCTCCTTGCTGATGTGTTTGGCCACCATGGAGCTGGCGTTCTGGCACAGCCGGCACCAGGAACCCCACAAAGTGGTCGTGCGAGGTGGAGTGAGAGTGGAGGATGCAGGCCAGGGCGGCTGCCGCGAGGCCCTCGCTGGGGACCCGGAGGACGGGCACAGTTCCCGAGGCGCCCGGCCCCCAGCAGGCGCTGGGGAAGTGGGATGGCGATCCTGCCTGTGTCGGTCGCGGGGGCGTTTGACGGTTGTGCGGGGGGGGGGGGGTGCAGGGCGCGGTGACCGATGCAGTGGGCTGGTCCCTGCCGCGGGTGGCGGGCGTGGGAAGGGCACGAGGCGTCACCCAAGAGCTCTGGGTTGGTGCTGGGAGCCAGAGCACCCCCGGGGGACCCAGCCTCAGTGCCCCCCCCCCGCAGTGTGACATGCAGGTGACACTGGCAGCAGCTCCAGCAGTGGGGAGGGGGCGGAGCTTGCAGAACGGACCAGCCCACAGGCTCACCTGGGACAGAGCCGCAGGGGCTCGGCCGCCATGGATGCCACGGGAGGCTGCGCAGGACGGGCTGTCCAGCCCAATGCCAGCCCCCGCCGGCGACCTGGAGCCGTGGGCCTGTCCCTGCGCGGGGGAGGGGCGTGAGCCGCAGGTGTGGCCATTGTCCCTGTGCACAGGCGGGGATAATGCGTCCTGGCAGCCCCGGGCGCGGCCCCTGGCGGCGCCTCCTGCGTGCTCGGTGGTCACCACCAGCCGGGGACAGAATGGGCGATTGTCTCCTGACCACAGGAATGCCTCCTGCCCCCTGATGGCACCGGGGGCACCCACGCCTGCTCCCCGCCCCGGCCCCGAGGCTGACGGCGACCCCCTTCCAAAACCCGATCGCAGAGGTCCTGCCTGGAGCGGCCCGTGTGAGCGCCTGGCGTGGCACCTCCGGCGGGAACCACAGCTGCAGGCCGGTGACACCCGGAGGATCAAAGCCCCATTGTGAGAGGTCGCACCCGCCCGCTCCGTCCCAGCCCTGGACGGCCGTTCCCTCGCCCGCTCCACTCCTTACCTGGGGCGGGGCTCCCCTGGGAGGGCGGGGTGACTCCCTGAGAAACAGTGGGGACATGTGGGGTGGCCCCTGCCTCTTCCGCCGCTCCCCGGGAACAAGCTCCGGCTCAGAGGGAGGGGAGGGGCTGGGGAGTGGCTGGGTCTGCAGCGGGCTCTCCCCAAGGGGACCGCGTCCCCCTCATTCCCGTGTCGGACGAGGGGGCAGCGGAGGGTGGGGCATCTGGGAGCCAGAAGGGTCTTCGCCTGCCTGACAGGGTTTGGACCCATTGGTGCAGGCTGCCGGGAGTGTGCAGCTGGGATGGATTAGTGATGTCTGCCCGGGTGCCTGTGGATTAGTGATGTCTGCCCGGGTGCCTGTGGATTAGTGATGTCTGCCCGGGTGCCTGTCTCCCAGCCCTGGTGTGCATGTCACAGATTTGCCATCTCTGCTCAGATCCGTGAGGTTTGGCTGCTGTAACAAATGACCCCAAACCTCAGTGGCTCGGTGCCCCCAGGGACTTCTTACTCAGGGGGCACTCACGATGGGGGGCTCCTCCACTCAGGAGTCACGGTGCTGCCCCAGGGCCACAGGCAGTTTT
The DNA here is from genome assembly GCA_015711505.1 of Sylvilagus bachmani. Classification (NCBI taxonomy): domain Eukaryota; kingdom Metazoa; phylum Chordata; class Mammalia; order Lagomorpha; family Leporidae; genus Sylvilagus; species Sylvilagus bachmani. The sequence goes on from CM027387.1 coordinate 107,991,053, forward strand.
CCGGGGCCTCGGGTTGGAAGCCACACACGTCACTGCCACTCGGATGCTGTCACCAGAACTTCATCTCACAGCCTCGCGTCAGCTCTGCTGGTTAGCAGGTGCCCCGTGCCCGTCCCCAAACCAACCACCACACCCAAGGGGGAGAGAAACGCCGAGGAGTCCACCTCGGTCCTGGGGACGCCCAGGCCTCTCTGGAGCCTGCTGCACCTGGGGGGGCACTGAGGCACGAGACACAGCGCCCCACCCCATCCGGGCACAGCTCCACCCCTCCTGGGTA
>CM027387.1:107991829-108022527 GCA_015711505.1 Sylvilagus bachmani
CAGGGGGAGCAGGGGGAGCAGGGGGAGCGGGGGGAGAGCAGGGGGAGCGGGGCAGAGCAGGGGGAGCAGGGGCAGAGCAGGGGGAGAGCGGGGGGAGCAGGGGGAGCAGGGGGAGCAGGAGGAGAGCAGGGGCAGAGCAGGGGAGCGGGGGGAGCGGGGGGAGCAGGGGGAGCAGGGGGAGCAGGGAGAGCAGGGGCAGAGCAGGGGAGCAGGGAGAGCAGGGGCAGAGCAGGGGAGCGGGGGGAGCGGGGCAGACGGGACTTGGGGGAGACGGGACTGGGGGAGTCGCTGACCCCGCCCTGGGAATCCCAGTGACTCTGACCCAGACAGGACGCAGACAGGGGCGAGGTGTCCTCAGGGATGCTGGGTATTCTCAACCCCTGCTCCCGCTCGGGAGGAAATTAGGGGCTCTTGAGTGGGAAATGGGGCAGTGGAGAGAGGGAGAGGGAGAGAGGAGACACGGCCCTGCTGAGGGACCCCGGGAGCCCCCACAGCTCAGCTCTGTCCCCCCGGTGTCCCTCGCCGTGTGAAGACAGGAAACGTTCCTTGGCTTCGCCCAGCGTGCCTGGGACCTCGCATTTTCATGCGTGACTGCCGATGGCTCCCGGCCGAGTCGCTGAGCGTGGCTGTTAGTCCAGTGGCCACCTGCCACACCCCCAGGGGGGGAGGCAGAGATGGGGGCTAGGAGGGAGTTCAGGTCCCCCTGGCCAGGTCCTCTGTGGTCAGGTGGCTCTGGGTTCAGTCCCACCAGAACCCACTGTTGATTCGCCGGCGAAAATGGCACCCCCCGGCCCCGCCTGGGGTTGAGCCCCCACCCAGACGGGGTCACGGGGATGGAGAGGAGGCGGCCCCATCCAGGGAGGACAAACGCTCCCCCTTCCCGTCCCCCAGTGGTGCCCGCGGGAGCTTCAGCCCAGCCCCATGGCTGCAGGGTCCCCAGGGGCAGGGGTGGGGCCGCCAGCTTGTAGGGCGGGTGCCACCTTCCTGCCGGGCTCAGGAAGCCGCCGGGACACAGGGCAGTCGGACACAGCCGCCCAGGTTCCCACTGACCCAACGGGTGCCGGGGCAGTGTGCCCCGGGCGGGCCTCACGGGGGAAGCCCCAGCAAGGATGCCCCGTGGAGGGCCAGCGGCGGCCGGCAGGCCCGAACGGCGCCACCCCACGTCCAGGACGGCCACAGCCCCAGGGCTCACTCGCTGCAGGGAGCAGCTCCCCCCCCACTGCACCGGGCCAGCAGGGGCGTCGTCTGATCCCAGTGGCTGTGAGCTCCTATACAGGCAGTGTAGCTGATGGGTGGCAGGGCTGGGATTTGAACCTGGGTCTGGGGGACCTCAAAGTCCAGGCCTTGGGCCCGCGGGAGCTCCTGGGTCCAGAGAGCCAGCATGATCAGCAGTGGAGGTGGGGGACCAGGCCCTGCAGCGCTGGGGTGGGGGCTGCAGGCTTGGCCGGGGAGGGGGCGCTTGGGGCAGGAGGGTCCCAGCACAGGGAGAGGATGTGGGGGGCTCCAGGACACTCTGCTTGTCTGTTAGTGCTGGGGGCCGGGGGCCGGGGGCCGGGGGCCGGGAGAGAGCGCTGACCCTGCCCAGCACTGATGAAAGACGCCAGGCCAGGGGAAGCCCAGTGGGAGGGGCCCCAGGTGCTTGGCCCCCTCCCCGCCCCTGGCGTCTCCAGCCTCCAGCCGTTGCAGGACCCCCTCGGGTCCCTGCCCCACCCTGCCGGGCCGCGCCGGGCCTGGAGCAGACCCCTTGCTCTTCCACCCCCCCTGCGGAGTCACGCGCTGCCTACGAGGTTTGGGTCGGTGACTCGCCGCACGTCCAGTGGTCCCAGGGCCGCCTGGGTCGGTGCAGTGCACCCCGGACGCCTGGTGGCGGAATCCCCCAGCTGCGTCCCCCTGACCAGGCCAAGCGAAATGGGAACTTCGGCCTCGCCCCTGCTTCCCCGCCGGGGGGGAGGGGTGCATGAGCAGGGAAGGGGCTGCGGCCCGGTGCGCTCTCCCCCCTGCCCTCCCCGAGGGAGTCCTCTGGCCGCGGCTGTCCCTCTGCGGGGTCCCTGGGCCCAACCTGCTGGCTGTGGCCAGGGGCCCTCCAGCTGAGCACCTGTGCCCGGCCCTGCCCCAGGCTCCCCTGTGGGAAGGGCATCGAGGGGGCTCCTGGGGTCCCCTCACCCTCGTGGGCAGGGGCCCTTTCTGTTCGTCGTCCTCACTTCCTCTCCAGACCTGAATTCAGGGGCCCCCATGCCGCCCTGGCTCTCGGGCCTTAGAGGCCGCCTGAGCCGGAGATCTCACTCCTGGGGGTCTGCTCCCGGAAACGGGCACCCCAGTGGGACCCCAGGCCCACGTGCACCACGTTCAGGGTGGCGCCAGTCGCGAGAGCACCCCGGTGGACACAGCCACGCGCCTGTCGCGAGGCGGAGGGATCAACAGTGGTTGCGCGCATACAATGGGACTCCGGGCCGCGAAGGCGGGTGAGTCCGTGCTGCATCGCTGATGAAGCCTGAAGACATTATTCTGTGGGAAATGACCCGGTCACAGGAGGCCACACGTCGTGCGATCCCCAGATAGGAAGTGCCGGGGCAGGCGGGCCCGGGCAGTGGCTGTGTGTGCTGGCAGCCAGGGCGTGGCTGCTCGCAGGTGCAGACGTCCCTGTGGGTCACAAGCTCCCGGGGGAGATCCTGGTGAGAGATACACAACTCTGTGAATACGCTAAGCACGCGTGAACGGGGGGATTGCACGGTTTGTGAATCGCAGCGCAGTAACGCTATTATTAAGAAATAAGGAACAGCGTGTCCACTGTCTGCCTTTCGGGAACAAAGTGGCCGGCAGCAGGGGGAGCCTTGAGCGACCCCGGCCCTGCCCCGCTCGCACCTCTGCCCGGCCCTTGGGGCCCCACCTGCCTGGCTGCGTCCCCTCTCCCCTCGTCCCCTCGCTTCCCAGAGCCCCTGAGCCCTGATGCTGGGGCTGAGGTCTTCCCTGTAGCCCAGCTCAGCTCCCGAGACCACCAAGACCTCAGCGGTCGTGAATTCAGCACCCTGCCGCCCTGAGCGCCTGCTTCCCCCGTCCATCTACCCCTCATCCATCCACCTGTCCATCATCCATCAATCATCCACCTATGCCCACCCGCCTGTCCGTCCGTCTGTCCATCCATCCATCCATCCATCCATCCATCCATCCATCCCTCCCTCTTTCTAGACACCTGTCCCATTCTTCCATCCGTCCATCCGTCCGTCCATCCAGTCAGTTCGCAAGCACGTGCTGAGACCTGCTGCACCAGGATCAGGATGTGGGGAGGAGACAGCTACGTGAGCAGACAACGTCAGCCCAGCTCCCAGGACCGTGAGAGAGAAGCTTTTGTCGTTCTAGGTCTGGAAACCTGAGCTCCGGGCTGCATCTCAAGGTGGCAGGCGTGAGCCCTCCGGACCCAGCGTGCTCCGCGGGGCCCCCAGGAGGCAGGAGACATGGGCCAGCTGAGGCAGACAGGTGGCGCCGCGTCAGAGGGGACCCAGGCCGCCGTGTGACCTCAGATTGCTGCCTCTTTGGGACCTCACTGGCACTTCCACGAAGGGACAGCCCTGGCTGCTCTGCAGGGGCCCCCGGGTCGTCAGGGCTGTGGGCTGCAGGGTCCCCCGGGTCGTCTGGGCTGTGGGCTGCTTTGGCGTGCCCGGGGCCAGCCTCAGGGCAGGGCTGAGAATGCCGAGGACGCTCCAAGCTCAAGACTGTCAGAGCCCCTCCTCCTGCGCCCCCTCCCCCTGCCCTGGGCCCGGCCTCTCCTCAGCCTCCCCCTAAAGGCCCCGCCCTTCCCACCACCTCTTCCTTACTTCTGTAAATATTTATTTATCTGAAAGGCAGAGTTATGGGCGGTGGGCCAGGGCAGGGCAGGTTTCCTGAGCTGCACCAGGACCCCGGAGCTCCATCCGGGTCTCCCCGTGGGTGCAGGGCCCCAGCACTTGGGCCGTCCTCCACTGCCCTCCCGGGTGCATTAGCAGGGAGCTGGATTGGAAGTGGAGCAGCTGGGACTTAAATCGGTGCCCACGTGGGACGCCAGCCAGGTGGGCGGCAGCTTTGCCCGCTGCGCCACACCACCAGGCCCTCCCATCACCTCCTCGCTCATCCTGCTCTACCCGTGCTCTGGGTCCCAGCTCAAAAGTCACCTTTTGAGTGACATATTTCAGGTGACCCGGGGCCCATGGAAGGTTCTGGAGCCAGCGTGCATTGGCTTTGTGGGCGAGGCCGCCTGCCACAGCGTGGCTTGCCCTAGACCTGCTATGGGTTTTGTTGTGAGTCTTAGGCACAAGAGACCCTGTTCGGTGGCATCCTGGTGGCAGGTTCAGGGTGATGAGGCTGTTGGCCTGGAGGGGGCGCCCTAACCACTGTGTCTCCGTCTCTGTGCACCCCTAAACGTTACATGGTGCCCCGTCTGCGGTCCGACATCTCCAGTCCTGTTCACCCAAAGCCGGACCAAACCTCCTCAGGTATCACAGCAAATGCGGGACTCTCGCCCCCCCCCCCCCCCCGCCTGGCGGGAACCTCGGCTCCGTGTCTGGGGCAGGGGAGAGAACCCAGCACTGCGGGCACCTGCTGTAGGCATGGCTGGCACTGAGCACCCTGGAGCCCGCTCCCTCCTGGACCTTGTGGCCAGGAACCAGGGGCAGCTGGCTACAGTGACAGGCGCCAGCCGAGGGTCCCGCAGGCAGCACACACGGGACCCCCATTCTCACCTCCCATGGTGTTCATCAAACACCGCCCGTGTGCTAGGCAGGTGCCAGCCGCGTGCTAAGGCGTCATGGTGCAGAAGACACCATCCTTGTCCCCAGGCGGGCACAGCGGGCCTGTGCGCACTCACACACGTGTAGCAAGCGTGTGGCTGAGACTTGGGCATCGCTACAGCTTGGCCCGAGTTTGCTTTGATGCCAAAACATCTTCAAAGTCCAAGCATGTGCAGTTTGTCCACGCTGTGCATTTGCCACGAAGTTTTCGAAGACCCCACCCCCACCCCCTGACATGTGTGATGTCACTCCCCAGGGGGCGTGGGGAGAAAGCCGCCCAGCCGTGGGTGGCGCCACCCTGGTGGGGGGCAAAGGACACGGGGTGCTGGGGACGGCGCTGGACCTCACGCTGAGCCTTGTCGGTGCCGGCACAGGGCCGGCCTCAGGGGCCCGAGGTCCGGCGCTCGTCCTGGGTCCCCTCAAGGCTCTGCAGTCACCATCAGGGACGTTCTTCACCCTCTCTGGGCAAGGGGCCCACTTTCTCATCTTGCCCGGGGCCCGAGGGTCTGGCGCACCCAGCCGCTGCCCGGGAGCCCAAGGAGCCCCGCCCTCCCAGGCAGGAAGGAGCTGAGAGCTCCCGCCTCCCAGAGCATAGACTCGCTTAATCCCCCGTGGGCATCCGGCCCGAGGCCTTCGATGCACCCCCCAGCTGGGAATGGCCTCCAAGGTCACGGCCGGCCGGGAGAGCAGGCCAGTCCAGGGCACGGACAGAGCCGAGGCACAGGCACAGGACAGGAAGTGGCGGCGACGCGGAAGACTCCGGCACCCCGCCTCTCCCTGGCTGCGGAGATGCCTTGGGGGGGGGGGAGGGCTCGGCCACTGGTTCCCCTGCACGGGGCCACCCGGGAGTGGGGAGGAGGTGCCTGGGTGGGGGCCTGGGTGGGGGCGGGGGGCTTGAGCTTTTCAAGCCGGGACAGTGTCAGGGCCTGGACCACGTTCCATAAACTGTGGCTCTTCCAGAACCCAAGCTCAGAGGACAGTAGGATGTCGGGGCCCCAGAGGGCAAGCGGAAGTACTGGTCAACAGGCAGGCCTTCCTGCTGCGTCACCAGGGCAGGGAGAGTAGCTCCCGGCCTCAGCCTGCTCATCGCACAATGGGCACATGCTCATGGCCCCTGGGGCCCCAGGGCCGCGGCTGTGGGGGCTCGGCACCTGGGGCAGGGCATGCTTGGAAGGGAGCAAGGGAGGGGAGACAGGGGCTCCGGACGCCCCGCTGGGGCCTGGGAGTACAGAGACGCAGGGAGGGGGCCGGCAGGGCTCAGGCGCGAGTGCTAAGCCAGCCAAGGATTAGGAAAACACCCAGCGGAAAGAGGCGTGGAGGGCGCTTCTGAATCGGATGGGAAGCCAGATTAGATGCCAATCTGTAGAAAAGGATCCCAGCGGGTCAAAGGCTCCGCGGAGGAAATGTGAAAGGCCAGTCAAGGTCAAGAGCAGGCTCTGGGCGGGGCCAGAGGGAGCCCGCCTGGGGGCCACTGCGCCCACCCAGCCGCCCGGGGGCCCCAGACCTCCCGGCCCCTGGCAGGCAGAGACTGGGGCCCAGAGCGGCCGGCCTCCCCCACCCCACCCTCCCATATGGGGAAGTCCACCTGCTTGGCCTGCAGCTGCCTCCCGGAGCCCAGCCCAGCAGGGGGTTCCCGGCTCCCAGTGGCTTCTGGGCGGGGCCTTCCTCCCGTCCACCCCAGAGCTGGGGCCAGGCCAGGGCCTGGGCACAGTCTGAACAACCTGTCCCGTGTCCCAGCCCACAAGCGGTGGGGGGTCTGAGCCGGCTGCGTTTCCCGGGGCCTCGGGCTGCCGTGCACCTGTCTGGGGGTGGGTTAGGGGCTGTCTGTGTCCCTGCCGTGGCTCTGCCTTCTCACCCATGGCAGACACCTGCCCCTTCCCCTGGGTGGCCTCGTGGGTCAGGGGTGCCCCAGAATCCTGCACGCTACGTGGGGGCACATGCGTCTTTCCTCCTGCTCGGAGGAAAGGAATAATGACCGGGCCTCGCACGGGGTCCCGGGAAACTCAGCCACTGGGCGGGGGCTGTCTCTCAGGCTTCCGGTCCTGGGGGAGGCCTGGAGCAGGGCCCTCTCCACATCCAGACCCGGCAGGAACAGCCAGGTGGCCAGAGCCCAGCACAAGGAGGGCTGCAGAGCTGGGACCAGTCCAGAGACGCGCAGGGTGGGTTATGCGGAGGCCCAGGGAGGCCCGAGTCGGGGAGCAGGTGGGGCGCGGGGGGCCTTGGGAAGGGTTGAGGGCCAAGGGGCTCAGGAGCTTAGCTCAGAACACGCTGTGGAGCCCCGCGGAGGTGACCGATTCACCTGTGGAGCTTCGGGCGGAGCCGGGGCTCTGACTGCCCGGTGCAGGGACCAGCATCACAGGGGTCTGGGGTCTGGGGTCCAGCAGCGAGCACGGCCACCTGGCCTGGAGGTACGAGACCCAGCGGGCCACCAGCCGGCCAGGGAGCGGGGCTGTCCCCGGCTGAGTCACGGGCACGGCGGCCTCTCCCTCTCTCATTCATTCATTCATTCGCCCTGCACCTGCCATGGGGTTGTTCGCACAGGTGAGAGGATGCTGGCTCCAGGAGGCAGCACCGGGACCCCGCGCTGGACCGCTCTGCGTGGGCTGGCCTGGGGTGTTCGGGAAGAGAGGCCCCATCCCTGGGCCACGTCTCCAGCAAGCCTGTGTGCTCGCCGCAGCCGTTGGTGGTCGCTGGTCCAGTCGTGCACTTAGCCGTCGTCTCTCCCTCCGTTCATCGGCCCCCACCATGCCAAGGTCCACCTGTCCATCCATCCACCCAGACGCCCGTCTGCAGAGCCCTGGCCGTCTCGCGTGCCTCGCCAGGTGCAGCTCACAGGTGGGAACACGGACCGGGCCTCTGGCAGGGGCAGCATGCGGGTCGGTAATGACCACTGGGGCCTCAGCGGTGCGGTCCTGGGGTAGTTGCTGGCTGCCCCGTGCCTCAGTTTCTCCCCGGTGACACCCTGTGCAGGTCCAGCTTGTCACGGGACTTGAAGTGGGACATGCATTCTGCCTTTCACCTGCCTGGTGCTCTGTGTCCGGGGTGGGCGCCTGGGGACCCAAGCCCTTTGCTCTGGCCGTGCAGGTGTCTCCTTACACCCATGGCGTGGGTGCCTCTCTGGGTGGAGCCATCGGAGGCTCGCCACCCACGTGGAGGCCTCATCTGGCCTCTCCTGGGGCTCCTGGACCCCACATGCCTGCGGCCCGTGCTCCCAGGGCCAGGAGATGCCCTCCGCCCCCTGCCGGGCCCTGCCCCCTGCCCCGACGCAGGCACAGGATCTGTGCACTGGAGCCAAACAGAAAGGAGACCGGGACGCCTCTGAGCTCACCTCTGCAGGCTCCCAGGCCGCCGGCCCCGCCCCATGGCAGGTAAACACAGGGCTTTATTTATGCGGCAACCCGGGCGGCCGGCCCGCGGGGGGGGGGGGGGGGGGGGGGGGGGGGGGGGGGGGCAGCTGGCTTCTGTGCTGCAGGAGGAGGGGCGGCTCTGACGTGTGGCCCACCCCGGATCCACCCTGGGGGGCGACACCTCTTTGGCCTGGGAGCCCCAGGTGGCCCGGATGTCAGCTGCCACCTGCTGCCCGGGCTCCCGGCTCACTGGGCGGCCCCTTAGGGAGTCTTAGCAGCGACACGGGCGGACCCGCTGCTCCCACGGCGTTGACAGGCCGTCTCCCGGAACCCTCCCCATGCCTTCTGGACAGGGGCGGTTGGTCTTATCCCCAGCTCCCTCGCCCCTGCAGCTCCCCTGGGGAGACCCCACAGGAAAGGACAGCCCCCCTCCCCACACCTCCCCTCACTCACGCAGCTCTCATGCCCCCCCAAGCTTCCTCCCTCCAGGAGCCTGGCTCGGACGCCTGGCTCCCCCGTGGGGACTGGCGCCCCCTGCAGGCCGCAGCTCTGCTCCACGGGTGGGGCGGGGGAGGAGGCAGAGGGACCACCAGTGCCCCCACCCCAGGGAGACTCAGGCAAATGTGCACGCAAAGGGCCTGAGCCCCCCCCCTTGGCTAGGCCCCCGGCTGCGCTCCCGGCGTCCTGCCCGCCCCCCCTCCAGGCACAGCCGGTGGGGCGTCTGCACCCGACCTGCCCTGAGCACCACTCCCCACTCTCTGGCCCCAGGGCAGGGCCCCACTGGGAGGGAAGCGCCTGTCTCTGGCTTCCCATGGGAAAGCAGCGCTGGGGAGGAGCCCTGTGCCCCGGCAGGAGAGGGAGGAGGCCGGGCGGGCGGCGGGCAGCGGCCCTGGCAGAGCCCGGGGCACTCTTGGCACACGGGGCTTGCCAGTTACTTTATCTCTGGAAAAACAAAGAAGTATTTGCATGACCTGATTTTTTTTTATACCTGAAAAATGGTCAGGAGAAAGGGGGGCCGCGGTCTCTCCACCAGCCGTACTCACGACCTCGGATCTCACTTGACCCCGGCATCTGTCCACCCAGCAGCTCACTCACCCACACACCTGCCACCCACCCAGCCAGCCAGCCAGCCACCACCTCCTCGTCCACCCACTCATCCACCCACCCCCTCCTCATCCAGCCGCCCACACACCTGTCACCCACCCCCTCCTCCACCCACATCCCATATGGGCGCTGGTTTGAGTCCCGGCTGCTCCACTTCTGATCCAGCTCCCTGCTGTGGCCTGGGAAACATAGAAGATGGCCCAAGTCCTTGGGCCCCTGCACCCACGTGGGAGACCCGGATGGAGCTCCTGGCTCCTGGCTCTGACCTGGCCCAGCCCTGCCGTTGTAGTCATTTGGGGAATGAACCAGCAGATGGAAGACCTTTCTCTCATCTCTCCTCTCTCTCTGTAACTCTTTCAAATGGATACATAAATCTTTAAAAGAAAAGACACCCGGGGGACTCCCGGAGCTCCAGGGGCTTCCCGTGGGGCCTGTGCCTCAGGCAAGGGGTGACTTGTTGGGCCCCCCTGTGCAGAGCTGGGGCAGCAGGAAGGGGTGAGGCCAGGAGGCCCTGTGGGGGCATCAGACGCAGGGCTCCCAGCAGGTGGGAGGCAGCGGGCTTGGTACCTAGGAGAGACCCCTGTGGCTGTTGTGTGGGAGGGAGCTCACAGTGTGGGGGTGAAGCCCCTTCGAACAGAGGCTGCAGCCCTGATCCGCACCCCTGCATGGGGCAGGCCCAGGGCCCCAGTCCCCAGACCCCTGCTCACTCAGGAGCCCAGCATCCATGCCCCACCTTCCCATCCTGTATCCCCGACAGACATCACTAATCAACTGCAGCTTTCTTTCCCCTCAGGCCTGAAACCAGGCTGTCCAGCATGGCAGCCAGCAGCCACAGGTAAATCCACACCAACTGCAGTGAACTGAGCTCGGTGGTTCCGTGGCCCCTAGTGGTGGCAGCCTCAGATGGCCCGTGGGTGGCGCTCACCACGCAGAGGTCCTGTTGGACAGGGCTGGCCTCCGCCAGGCCGTGCAGCCAAGTGCAGAGTGCAGGTGCACGGAGCTGGCCCTGCGGCCCCTGGCGGTAGATTCTGCCCAACGGAGGGGGCCCTGGGGGGGCCAGACCCCCCCCTCCGTCCTGCCCCACCCACCGGTTCTGTCTGGTTCTGTCCCCCCTGAATTTCACACCTACGGCCATGCTTAAAAGCACAGAGGCTTTGCAGCAAAAGGCCAGCGTGGATCCTGCCCCAGGCTCAGCTTCTTCCTTGGCCTATGCAGGTCACCGCCTCCTCGGGCCAATGTCATTGCCGCCGGACATCTCATCCCTCTGGGAACCCGGCCGCTGCCTTTCCTGTTGGGAGTTGAACCTGCTCCGTTCACGCCCCAGAAGGAAAGAACAATGCTCTTTAATAACCCGCCCTTTCTGGAAAATCGGAGAGGGATCCTCCGTGGCCCGAGGCCGCCCGCAGCCGCCCCCTCCGCGAGCGGCCGGCCAGCGGGAGGGTGGGCCGCCCACGGGCAGGTGGGCGGCGGGCGGTGGGCTCTCGGCCCCGCGAGCCAGCGTGGGGGAGGCGGGGCAGAGGGAGGCCCCAGGTGGGGGAGGCGGGGCCTGGGTGGGACCGGCGGAGGAGCAGGTACGCGGGGCGGGGCGCGCGCCCCCAGCCCGGGTCGGAGGCCTCGGCCACCCCTGACAAGGAAGAGAAAGCAAAGGCCGCGGGAACAATCCCCGCCTTTCAGCCACGGCCTGGCAGGAGCGGAGCTGTCAGAGGGCGGAGGCCCCGCCCCGCGGCCCGGACGCCGGGAGCCGGCGGTTCCCACGCTCCCGGTGCCCCTGCCCCAGGCTGCCAGGGCGGGCTCCGCCCACAGGTGCGCCTGGCCTAGCAGTGCGAGCGAGCGAGCAAGCGAGCGAGCGCCTGGGGCGCACCTGCCGGGGGCCTGGGGAGGCTGACACCCGGCAGAGGTGGGGCTTGGCTCCGGGAACCAGGAACTTGTTGCATGGGGGCGGGGGAGGGGGCGGCGTAACCAGGTCAGAGACCCGGAGGCCTCCTGGGGCCCTGGCCTCCTGGGGCCCTGGATGGGTGCCGGTGTCCGCCAGGAGCAGCCGACTAAGTCTCCATTGAGCGAGGAGTGAGAACTTCGGGGAACATTCTAGAAGGTGGTGGGATGGCCCCTCCGCTCCCCACCCCCACCGTGGGCTGTGCGGAGAAGTTCGCCCCGGAGCGCTCTCCTTCCTGGAGTTTTGCTTTGGTTTTATTTTCCGCCATCTCTGGTTTGGGTGGGGGGGTTGGGGGAGCTTGTTCACTCAAAATCAGGGCGACTGGGAGCCAGCACCCCACAAACATCGCTTTCCCAAGGAGAGTGAGGGGCCGGCGCCATGGCGTAGAAGGTTAAGCATCTGTCTGCAGCGCTGGCATCCCATATGCGCGCTGGTTCGAGTCTCGGCTGCTCCACTTCTGATCCAGCTCTCTGCTGTGGCCTGGGAAAGCCGTAGACGATGGTGCAAGTGCCTGCGCCCCTGCACCCGCGTGGGAGACCTGGAAGAAGCTCCTGGCTCCTGGCTTTGGCCTGGCCCAGCTCCGGTCGTTGTGGCCATCTGGGGAGTGAACCAGCTGATGGAGGACCTCTCTCTCTCTCTGCCTCTGCCTCTTTGTAATTCTGCCTTTCAAATAAATAAATAAAACCTTTTTTTAAAGGACAGTGCAGTCCAGCACTCACCAAGCCGCGGCCACGTGGGGTGCACCTGGCAGATGTGGCTGGGTGGGAGCTCCTGGGAGGCAGGGCCGTCCCTTCCCTTTGGTGGCACTGTTTGAGCACCAGCTGTGTGCAGGCTCTGGGTCCCACAGAGGCAGGACAGCCTCCCATCCCCCACAGCCAGGGCCGCCCCCTGCTCACAGCCGGCCCAGCACCAGGGTCACCGCCCAGCCCGTGGACAGAGGCCCCCGAGCCTGCTGGGGCTTTGAGGGTCACTGGGCCTTGTGGCTCAGGAGAGCCCTGGACGTGGGCACAGGCGTCGCCCGTGGGGCGCAGGTGCGGCACATCGGACAGAGGCCTGCTCACTGCCATGGCTCCTCCCCCTCCCTCACCCCCCCCCCAGGCCTTGATGACGACGAAGTGGGGCTCAGCTCAGGCTGGAGTCCGGGGGCCGCGGCTGAGGTCCCCGCTGTGTGGTCCGGGGACTCTGGGCCCTGCCGCTAAGCCAGTGCGGCTCCGTGGGCCCTCCCCTCTCCCGATCGTGCACTCCCGCCTGCCATCTGACCAGGCCCTCCACAGCCACGCATGATGGAGGAAGGGAGAGCCAGGGGAGGGGTCTGGCAGGTGAGCCCTGAGCCTGGGAGGCCCCGCCCACTCACTCGGCCACACCTCTGGACCCATCCACCCACTGGTGGACCCCTGCAGCCTACATCCACCGTCAGTCCATCTAAATTCGCCCTCCGCTCACCACGTAATCTGTTATCTGGCAGCTCCCACTGTCGCTCCTTCCACGTCCCTCTGTCCATCCGTCCGTCCATACCTCGTCCAGCAGCCAGCCACACACACAGCGTCCACTGTCAGTCCTTCCACACCCGTCCATCCTTCCATCTGTCCATCTGTCCACCCACAGGTCTGCCTGTCTGTCCATCTGTCTACCTGTCCATCTGTCCACCTGTCCTCCAACAGGTCAGTCTGTTCATCTGTCCACTTGTTCACTTGTTCTCCCCCAAGTCCGTCTGTCCATCCATCCATCCATCTGTCCACCTGTTCTCCTGTTCTCCCACAGGTCCGTCCGCCCGTCTGTCCACTGCCCGCTGTCCTCCAGCCCTGACCCATGCAGCGCCTGTCCCTTCGTCCACTCACCTGCCCGGCCTCCCTCTCCATGTCCCTCCACCCACTGAGGCTCCCGCTGCCCGCCCAGGTGCCCGCGTGGCCGCCTGTTGCTTTGGCTGCGCCAGCACCGCTGCCGCCCTGAGTTGGTGGAGCCAGGGCCGCCTGGGGTCCTGGGGGGTGGAAGCCCCCAGCGACCGTGAAGCCACATGGGTCTGTGGGTGATTTGCTGTGTGCCCTTGGGCGAGTTGAGCCACTTCTCTGTGCCCCTACAGTGTAGACCCTAGAGAAGACTCCAGCCCTTCTTCCTGGGCCACTGTCCACTGCATCCTGTCCAAGTCGGTGTTGCCGCCTTGATGGTCATTGTCGGGGACCACGCAGTCTCAGCGTGGCCGAAAGATCCACTCGGCTGCCATTGCTGACTGCCGGGGTCGTAGACGGTGACCTCCTGTGCCACCTGTCAGTCATCTGTCATTCACCCAGGCCTCCCATTTCCTAAGCAGCCGTGCCCTCCGCCCAAACATTTTTGTGTAGTTTCGTGTGCCAGCAGCACCCAGAACGGTTTTTTGATTAAAGCAAACAGAACTTGTAGGCACCTGTCAGCCATGGCCCAGGTGCAGCCGTGGCCTCAGTGTGGCGGGGGCTGCCGGGCCTGGGCTGTGTTCGGGGACTCGCCCAGGCTCGGTGAGTGCCAGGCTCCCCGTCACGTGCGGCTTTGCTCTGTCCCCTCTGTGGCACGATGGTTAATCATCCTGTATCAGAGGAAGGAACTGAGGGTCTGAGTGGACGTGGGAGCAGCCAGGGGATGGACAGGGGACAGACAGGGGGCTTCACACAGGCTGTGGGTCCATCTTGTTGAGAAGAGGGGCTCAGATCCCGATCACCCCCAAACGTCAGTTAGCTGCCTGGTGACTGGGTGGAGGATTCTGTGATGGATTTGTCATGCCTGCTGCGAGCCCAGTAAGGGCAGCCGTGGTGCGTGTGCTCCCTGCCGGCTGGTCCTGCTCTAAAGTCTAAACTAAAACAGCATTTGAGGAATCATCATGAGAGCAGCTGGTCTGAGCCGTTGAATTTTCTTATCTCCAGGGCCCGGAGTAGCTTGTGACAGGCCCCGAGATAGAACCGGACTGCCGCCCAGGGTCACCTGCTTCATGGCTCCGGGCCGCCTCCTGGTCGCTGACTGGCTGCCAGCTGCTGGCTCCCTGCGTGCAAAGCTTGCTGGGAAAGCAGTGCCTCCGGCTAAGCCACGTCATGGATTCTACTGGAAGTAGCTCCCGGGGCTGCTGGCCCAAGGGGGTGCCCGGCTCTCTGGCCGAGCCCCTGTGGCTCCTGCCTCGTCTGCCTGTGGCCTCTGCCTGCTCCACTGGAAGCTGCTCCCGCCCCCTCACTCACTCGCGTGCCCTGTGCTCTCCGGTGCCGGAGCCCAGGGCCCCCTCCCCCAAGCACCGCTCCGGACGGTCCCACCCCTGAGCATGCGTGAACATGGCCAGCGGCTGCGGCGCAGGGCCTGGCGTCCTGCTGCCCCTTGGCTCCTGGACGCAGAAGCGGAGCCCTCAGAAATTTAAAAAATTCACCTTTTGTGGTCGCTTCTGGGACGCCTGTGTGGGCGGCTCCTTAGGGCTGGGGGGAGACAGGAGCTGGGGGCTCTCCCCATGTGGCTGCACAGGGCTCCCCACACCGCCCCAGGCTGGCCTCCTCTGCTGCCCCCCAACGGTGAGCGTGCCCCCCGGCTGGCACACTGCTCCCGGGTAGGGCCTGGCCGCCCCCAGTGCCCGCGTAACAAGAGCAGCGCGACCGTGGTCGACAGCAGCTCACGGCTCCCAGGGCGGCCACGTTCCTCTCCACGTGGCCTCCTTCTGTTTCCTTTTTATTTTTTTAAAAAATTATTTATTTATTTATTTTAAAAATAGAGTGAGAGAGAGAGAGGTCTTCCATCTGCTGGTTCACTCTCCAAATGGCTGCAACAGCCGGAGCTGCGCTGATCTGAAGCCAGGAGCTTCTCCTGGTCTCCCACACAGGTGCAAGGCCCAAGCTCTTGGGCCATCCTCCACTGCCTTCCCAGGCCACAGCAGAGAGCTGGACGGGAAGTGGAGCAGCCGGGACTCGAACCCGTCACCATCACCGCCATCGTTGTCATCATCTTACCATCCTCATCCTCACCACCATCATCTCAAGCTGCTTTGAGCAGGGGGCTGGCGCCCCGAGGGCTGGAGACACAGGGGAGCTGGGGGGAACCCCCCAGCAGGGCCTGCTCAGGCAGGTGGGGGCGGCGCGGCCACAGACACAGACACTGGCTCTGCCACTCGGCTGGGCTGCGGCAGATGGAGGGGCTGCAGGGGCCCCCAGGTTGTCAGAGTGTGGACGAGGGAGCAAGGGGCAGCCCCGGCACCTCCCCCTGTCCTCCCCACCCCACAGGGCTCCCTGCAAAGGAGCAGGGCGGACGGCTGGCATCTCACAGCCCCCCTTCCCTCTCCTGGCCTCGGGTGCCCTGTCTCTACAATGGAGACACTGGGGCATCGGGGGCTGATCTGGGGAGGGCTCCTGGTGGGGGCTGCCACGGCAGGCAGGCATCCATGCGGCACAGGAGGGCGCGTCTGCAGGGGCACCTGGGGCCCACCCTTGCCTCCTGCAGGGCCCCACCCCAGGATGAGGTCGCAGGCCCAGGAAGGCTGTACAGACTCAGCAGGTCCGCACCGTCTCTGTCCTCCGCTGGACACTGGCCCTTTCCCTCGAGGCCAGCCTCTGGCGAGCTGAGGAGGGTGGGCTGCCTCGGGCTCCTGGCTGTGTGCCCCCACAGCCCTCAGCAAGGACCCAGCAGTCCCTGTGGAGCTGGCGGGGGCTGAGGGGTTAAGGCCGCCCGGGACGGACGGAGAAACCAGGGACCCACGCGCAGGTGAGTCAGTGCGGCACCCATGGGCCTCAGCCTGGCGTTCCCGGGTGGGTCCCGGGCCACGGACTCAGCCGGGACAAGCCGTGAGGTTGGGCAGCCGGGACCCAGCTCCGCCCTGGCCAGAGGAATGTTGGCAGGGAAGAGAGCCCCACCCTCCCGTCCCTCCCATGGGCCCCTCCCGTGGGCCATTCTTGCCTGGATTCTCTTCCTGTTATTGTTCCAGCCACACGCCCGACCTCGGATGCCACGTGACCCGGGAGGCAGGGCTGGGACTGAGCCCGAGGCCAGCTGGCGGGGGGTCTCCCCGCCCGAGGCAGGGGTCCAGGGGGCTCCACGCCAGAAGCCGGGACTGTCTCCCCAGCCAGCGACGGTGAGAAGCGGGGGTCCCGGGGCCCGGGGCCCTCTCCTGCAGCTCTGGGGACTCCTGACCAGCCTGCATTCTGGATGCTTCTGCCCCTTGCTGGTGTCCAGCCCCCAGGGCACGCACTCAGCTCAGGCCGCCCTGGCCCTGCCCCTGTGGCTGTCTGTGGACCAGGGCAGGTGTGTCACTGGCCCCTCCCTCGGGTCCCCTGTCGCTCCCCATGGCCTGGCCCGAGACCCCCTCAAGGACAGCACTGCCCAGGGGAGAAGACCGTGGTCCTGCTCTGAGCTTGAGTGCCCTCATACCCCAGGGCCTTTGCACAGGCTGCTCCCGCTCCGGGGTCTGCTACTTCTTTCCTTTCAAGGTCACCCGCCCCGCACCTCCTTCCTGAGCCCTCGCGCCTCCCCCAGGGGCCCGGCACCCTGCTGTGCAAGGTTTGGAATTGCGACTGTCTTCTTGGCCATCTGCTCCGCCACCATGGCCAGGAGCTGACTCCTCCTGTCCACCACGGAGCGCCCCGAAGCTGGTGGCCTCGGCCATCTGTCCCCAGCCCGACCGCCCTGCGACCCAGCGAAGCCTGCCTCGCAGGACAGCTCGTGGCAAGGAGGAGAAGAGAGGAGCCAGGGTGTCCAGGTGGGGGCAGGGTCCCAGCCAGCCAGCCTGCAGGGGACCCGGGCACGCACGGCCCGGCCAGGCCACACAGGAGCTTGGCGTGGCGTGGAGAACAAGGCATTCTGGGATGCGGCCGGGCTGGGCCCTGGGGTGCCTTCCGGGAGGCCGTCAGTCGCAGTGGGAGGGCTCTGGGGGGAACGCCAAGGCTGCACCTGCACGTGGCGCTTGGCAGGTGCCTTGGCAAGCGCTTGCGCCAGTGTCAAGGGCACACGGGCGACCTTGGGCTGGGGGAGGGGCCGAGGGCCGGGCGACCTTGGGCTGGGGAAGAAGGGCAGCACGACACCCACCCTGTCGGCCATCGGCCACCCCTGGGCGGAGACCGCACCGGGTCTGGAGGCCTGGCCGGGCTGGGGACCGCCGTGCACGCGGCTTCCAGACTTCCTTCCTCATCCTCACCTACTGGGGACTGCCTGTGCCCTCAGTGGTCCGTTTCTCCTTGGAGCCCCACGGGGCGGCTCGGGAACACCCCACTCAGCCGATGAGGCAGCGCAGGCTGGAGGAGGCGTCCGTGCCCCCCAGGTGCAGGCGCCGGCCAGGGGCTGGGCCACCCTGGTGACCGAGGCCCGTGTGGGTGCTTCCTCGGCTGCCCCAGGCCCGGGGCACAGACAGGTCCCGTTTCCAGGCTGGTTCTGGGGGCTGGGTCCTGGCCCCTGGAGGACGGCGGGCACCGTGTCTGCGACCAGGAGCCGCCATCCACCGGGAGACCTGCTGCGTGCAATGCAGGTGCCGGCGGTCAGCAGCTGTGCGCTCACCCGTGGATCCTGGCCCAGCCCCGCTGCTGCGCTGGGCGCCCCGCCTGGCCCTCCCAACCCCCCCCCTCGCCCCCCAAAGGGAAGCCCGACTCCCTGCGGTTTCCCGGTGCCCTCTTTGCTGTGACTGCTGGGGAGCTCAGAACGGGCTTCAGGCAGGCTCTTGCTCCTCTGGGCTCCTCATCCGCCCGCAGTGCCTCCCGCAGAGTGAGCCGGACGTGAGTTATCAACTACAAATAAAACCGACACTTCCGTTCTGGCTCTCGCGTCGGTTTCCTGGTGCTTATTTTTTGAGTCTCTAATCCACAGCAGGCCTGGGGGTGGGGGACGGTGGTGGGGCAGGGGGGAGCCGCCTAGCGGAAGATGACATCAGCATCAGCTGGTCCCGGGGGTGGGGGTGGGGGTGGGGGGGAGGGGCAGGTCCCCAGCCACCCCCACCCCCACCCGGGGCCCGGGCCCTCCCTGAATGCCCCCATTATGCGGGGTAACCTCATTAGAGAAGTCAGGCCAGGCGCTGGACTCTCAAGCGGTGTTTTGTGGGCTCTGCCCTCGCACACAGGCAGCTGCGGTCACCCGGCCGCCTCTGGCTCCCGGCCAGCCCGGGGCCGCTCTCCCGCCATGAGTCACCTTCATTCTGAGCCCCCTGACTCAAGGCCCTCGAAAGGGACGGGGGGGGGGGGGCAGGCGGAGGAGGGCGCCACAGGGCAAGTGCCTGCCTGGGGAGGGGGCCGGGCATGGAGGAAGCGGGGTGGGGGCAGTCCTCTGCGAGGCGCCCGGGGCCCCGTGACCAGGGAGCGTCCAGCCTGCTCCAGGGGCCACCTCCCCCGAGCCGATCTTCGGCCGATGCCCACGCCGGGCGCTCGGCAGCCTCTCCTTTCTGCCCAGCAGCCCACAGCCCGGGTGGGGGAGGGGAGCCCTGTGAGCCACCTCCCTCGCCTCCGTCTGCCCCGGATCGCTCCTTGGGCATGGGGTTTCTGGAACATTCCGAGCCTCCTGCCGCTGTCCCTCTGCTTGTGGTGTGGTCCTTCTCCTGCGCGGGGGCCCAGCGTCTCCCTACCCCATGCCGGGGAATGTTTAATCTGCGTGCCCCCGTGTCCCACGCAGGCAGGTGCAAAGGAGGGGTGGTGAGGACGGGCAGGGGCCCCTCCACAGCTGCCCCGTGCAGGGGACAGAGGACCGAGCCTCACCGGCCGTCCCGGGCAGGTCTCACGGAAACCCAAGGGTTTCTCCCGTCTCCCTTCCCCCGCCTGACTCATGCTTTCGCTTTGAGGCCCCGGGGTTAACACGGTGGCCCAGCGGCCCGGCGGGGCGGGGCCAGCCACAGGAAGCAGGTCGACAGCTTCATTCATAAAAACGTTGCACACCGATGGGCTGGGCAGGGTGGCGGGGCGGGGGCTGCTCCGGGCGTAGGGGCCGGAACTGTGCACTCTCGAGGTTAGAACCCACCTGGCCTCTCTCCCCGCTCTCAGCTCCACTTCTCTACCCGAAGGGGACAAGCAGGGAGGGGTGGGCCTGCCCCTTGCACCCCCCCACCCCCCCACGGGTCCTTGTCCCTGCACAGGCCCCATCTCCTCTGCAGCCAGGTGGCTGGGAGGGAGAGGGAGGGGAGGGAGTGGGAAGAAACCGATGCCCCTCCTGGTCCCAGCCCCGTCCCCGTGTCCACCGTGGAGCGACTTCTCGAGTGTCCCAGTGCTGCTGGGTCTAGGAGTCGTGCCAGCACTGCACGGCCTCGCCGGGCGCCTTGGTGCTGTGTAGCACATGGGCGATTCAGTGCCGTGCCCCCCCACACACACCCCCAGCTGCCAGTCTGATGGGGGAGGCGGAAGGGCAGCCGGACAGTGGCCGCGCCGGGTGCCTGGGTGAGAGGCCCAGGGACAGAAGCAAGGCCCTGGGGGGGGGCGCTCCCTGAGCTGCCGTCAGGGGTGGTCGAGCTGGGTGCCGGTCCACTGTGCTCCGGGGGGCCATCCCCGCTCCCCGTGGGGACCGTCTCCATGATGAGCCCACTCGTGTTTCAGACAGCAGGCCGTGGAGGGTGACAGCTAAGCAGAGCTGGGGCCGACGCCCGGATCACCGTCCCCTATATGGGGGTGGACATCCCTGCGGGCAGCAGGCTTCATGCAGGGACAGGCCACAGGTGTCGCGGGGTGGAGCAGACACGGCCCAGCGGCCTCTCAGGGGCTGCTGTGGCAGGGGAAACGCTTTGAAATGCCAGCGCTACAAGGTGTTATTAGGACGTGAACACCCACGGGAAGAACACAGCCAATTGCAGCTTTGTGAGTAGCCGCCCCCTGCTGTCCCCTCGTATCCAGGGATCTCAAGGCGCTCCGCTGGTCTAGGGTTGGTGAAGCCCCGAACCCAAGGGCCGAAGGATGCCCCAGAAGCCCTCTTGGGCTGGGCAGGAAGTGACAAGTCCTGCTCGCCCTCACACCTGCCCGGCTCCAACGGCAGCAGCCACCTCCCCCCAGCCATGGCTGGAGAAGGGATGCGAGCCAGCCGCAGGACTCGGACCCGCAGCCGGGAGGGCAGGGCGGAGACAGGGGCCACACTCCCTGGTTGAGGGCTTTGGGTGCGGATCTTGGCTGCCCCTCGAGACTCTGCCCCTAAAGGCCATGGACCAGGCATGGCTGAGTCCCTGGGGCCTGGGGGAACCATCAGGCCCAGTGGCTGAGGAGCGGGGTGCGGAAGACCGGAGATGGGGGTGCAGGACCTGTTACCCCGTCAAGGATCACCGAGGTTGGTTTGATGGATGGACGGCTCGCTGGACACGTGGAATGACAGACGGATCCCAGGTGTGGATGGCCGAAGAAAGGGTGGGTGAGGGGATGGGTGGGTGGAAGGGTGGGTGGGTGGAGAGATAGACGGATGGATGGACGGACTGACGGGTTGGTGGATGAGTGGATGGTTGGATGCTGAGTTTGTAGACAGTGGCAGAAGCTCCAGGATCTGTCTCGCGTGTCGGGGGGCGTGCAGTGTGAAGGGATTGTAGGGGAGTTTCGGGGGTCCAGCAGGAGCTCACGGGCGGGATCTCGGCGTGCACGGCCCCACG
The DNA here is from genome assembly GCA_015711505.1 of Sylvilagus bachmani. Classification (NCBI taxonomy): domain Eukaryota; kingdom Metazoa; phylum Chordata; class Mammalia; order Lagomorpha; family Leporidae; genus Sylvilagus; species Sylvilagus bachmani. The sequence continues at coordinate 108,012,497 of CM027387.1, forward strand.
CCCATGTCCCGCCAGCGGAGAGGCTGAGGACCCAGGCCGGGACCAGGCACTCGCGCTCTTTCTCGGTTCAGCTTTTTGAACGCCTTCACCTTGGCCAGTGCTCTCCGGCCCCTCCCCCGGCTCCCTGCTGGGGTAGGCAGATTGCTGGGTGGGCCAGGCCTCTCAGGAAGGCACGCGGGGGCTCCAGGGCCCGGCCCCTCCCCCGGCTCCCCCTCCTTCTCCCTCCAGTCCCAGGTTCTTTCTGGCACCTACCATGCCCCCCCATCCCTGCCGTCTTCCAAACATGTGGGCACAAAGCCAGCTAGGGGGCTGGGCTTGGGGAGGGGACCTGGCCTTGCCCCAAGGAGGGCAGCTGGGGGGCTGCTGCAGCCAGACACCCCCCTCCAGGTTCCAGCAGAGTCACCTTGCGTCACCGTCACTTCCTGCCACACCCGCCTGCCTTCGTGCAGCATCCCCAAGTCACCTCCCGGGAGCTCTCGGGCAGCCTGCTGTGGCCTGGGGACAGAGAGCTTGGGCGCGGGTCCCTGGTGGAGACAGAGGGCAAAGCCGGGTGACCACCCAGCACTGAGCAAACTTCCCCTCCTCCCACCCCAGAGCCGGTCACCCCTGGCTGTGAGGGGGGCCGGTCCTGCCTCTGTGAGACCCCTGAGCTGCTCTATCGGACTTGGGGACCCCAGGGACCCCTTACTTTCTGAGACTCATGAGAGCAAAGAGTAATGACCTGCCTATTACTGCCCGCGCCCTCACTGTCTGCCCCCAGGCAGGCTCTGCCTGTCCCCAGGGACCAGGCTGGCGTGAGGTGGGTGTCCTGGGGTCTGTCTGTCCCTGTGGCTCCCTGCTGAACGGTGGGGGGGGGGGGGGGAGCGGCCGTGCCCGGCTCCAAGCCCACAATATCCCCAGGCTCTGGCCGGGACCCATTTATGCACTGCCGCCCTGGGCTGTGTGAGCAGCCCTCCTGGGACCCGGGGGTGGCCCACAACTCTGTCACCTGCCCGTGTCACCTGTGGGAGGTGCCTGGCCCCAGTGCAGGTGCAGCCAGGGGACAGCACTGGCCCTGGGTGGTGGACACCCCCAGGCTGTGCTGGGGTCACTCCTCCGTTCCTCCTGCTTCCCCGACACGCTCCTGCCTGGCACCGAGACCCAGCCGTCCCCCGCTCTGTGCCTCGCAAGCAGCCCTCCCCGCCCCAGCGCCGGCTCCCACCAAGGCGACATTTCTTTCCTGTTTGAAACTCCACTGCTTTTTCCTGTGGCTTTTGCATTAATGATTCCTCTTTGCACATCAAAGCAGTTTGGTACCGGGAGGCTGCCGATGGTTAGCCCACGGCTGCGATGACAGGCTGTGCTCCGTTCAGATTCCCAAGATTACACGAGGAAATTCGGCTAATTATAGTGCGATCGAAATTACGGGGCCGCCCGCTCCTGACGGACCCGGCCGTGTTCTGTGATAAACGCGCACTAATCACTCACAGGGATCTGGCCAGAACCTCGCCGCAGATGGAATTCTTCGTGAGTCCCTCTCCCACGGAGGCCCGGGGGGAGCCGGGCGAGGGTGGGCAGGCAGGAGCGGAGCAGAGCCTGGCTGTGTGGCAGCCAGGAGCAGGTGTGGCCTTCGGCACTGCCCTGGCTTCTCCGGTCTTTGCAAGGCTCCAGGGCTGTGGCACAGTGGGCTGTGCCTCTGCCTGCAGGGCCGGGGTCCATACGGGCGCTGGTTCGTGTCTGGGCTGGCCCTCTTCCAACCCAGCTCTCTGCTGTGGCCTGGGAAAGCAGTGGGAGATGGCCCAAGTGCTTGGGCCCTGCACCCGCGTGGGAGACCTGGAGGAAGCTCCGGGCTTCAGGCTTCAGGTCGACCCAGCCCTGGCTGTTGCAGCCACTTGGGGGGTGAACTAGCGGATGAAAGACCTCCTCCTCTGTCTGTCTGTCTGTCTGTAACTCTGCTCTCAAAAAAAAGAAGAGCGAGGTTCTGGGCTGTGATGTGAGGACTGGCTGCCTGCCGGGAAGGTGGCCCCTTGCCGTGGGTGGGAGCAGGGCCACCTTCACAGCTCCCCGGAGACGCGGGATCTGCCAGGGTCAGGGGCCCGGCTCACAGATGGGGAAACGGGGACTCGCTCGGGGTCACGCGGGCGGCAGGAGGCCCAAGAGGGGTCCAGAGTTTCTCCTCTGGACGGCGCTGCTCCACAAATGTGGAACGTGGGGGCTGCAGGGGTCGCCGAGGCCTTCTGGCCCTCATACGGTCAGGGCACAGAGCCCCAGCGGGCTGCACTGGCATGGAGAGCGGGCCAGCGGCGGGCGAGGATCAGGGGCCGCTCCCACCTTTCCTGCGTCTGAAACCGCCCCGGCCCACGGGGGGGCTCCCTCAGGGGCTCCGCAACCCCTTCCTTGCCGCCATGACACCACATGGCTGCAGCCCTGCCTCCAGCCCACCCTCTCGTGCTGGGCGGCTCTGCACAGCGCAGGAGAGGCCGAGCCGGGGACCCGTGTGCTGGCTGAGCGGCTGCCGCCCGTCCCGCCTCACCCTGCCCTGCCCGGTCTCAGCAGGGATCTGCAGGCTGGCAGCCCGCCCCCAGCTCTGTCTGCCTGTGACTTGCCACACCGGGGGGCGGGGCAGGAAAGACCGGCCTTGAGAGAGGGAGGGTCTGGTCCAGCCCTGAGCCTGGGACGAGGCTCTTGGGGAGGGGGAGGCTGAAACCGGGCCTCGGGACGGGGGCGTCCAGGCTGCGGGGCGGCCAAGAGACCCTGCCCAGGGTCTGTGCATTGAGGGGGCGTCAGCTCCGAGGCCAGGCGTGTGGGTGCGGGGACCGTGGTCCCTGGGGGGGCCGAGCTGAGTGCCACAGTGCACCGGCCCCGGCACCCCCATCGTGTCCCTCCGCGGCTCGGAGAGGCTTGGTCACTCGCCCGAGGCCACTCAGCAAGGAAGGCTGAAGCCCCGGGCGGAGCAGAGCGGCCGAGCTGGTGAGAGGCGGCCTCTCTCGGCTGTGGCCCGGGGGCCGGCCCCGCCTCTCCTGACCCCACGCCCTCACCAGCCCAGCCGTGGGGCATCCTGCCCGTTGCTGCCCCGAGCGCCATCACGGCCACTTCACAGCAGGGGGCAGGGAGGCCACGCAAGTCCGTGGACATCCAGGACTGGAACCCGAGCCCGCTGTGTCCCAGGCGTCTCAAGCCCCCTGCCCCGGGGACCGCGGCCCACGCCCTCTGCGTCTCTCTCTGCCTGCGCCGGCTCGGGGCTGCACCGCACATGGTTCCCACGCCGCCATCGCTCCCTGCCTGGGCATCCCCACAGGAAAGCCGTGGCCAGCTCTGCGGTGTGAGGTGGGAGGGGGCAGCCGGGCTGGGCTCTGGACCCGGGCCGCCTGCAGGCCCCTGCCCCCGCCCGGCGCCTGCGCTGCCGCACGCGAGAAAGTGGGTGCCGAAGCTCCACCTTCCGCAGTGCGTTTCTTCCAGGAAGCTGAGCGGGAGGGCCTGACAGTGACTGAGGGCCTACTACGCGCCTGCCACCCTCAGACCACCAGGTTGAGGGCCTACTACGCGCCTGCCACCCTCAGACCACCAGGTTGAGGGCCTACTACGCGCCCGCCACCCTCAGACCACCATGTTGAGGGCCTACTACGCGCCCGCCACCCTCAGACCACCATGTTGAGGGCCTACTATGCCACTGCCAATCACACACCATTACTTTGCAAACGGAATCTTTTAAAAGCTGTGTATTTATCGAAGACACATGACAGAAAGAGAGAGAGAGAGAGAGAGGTAGGGATTCCATCCATGGTTGAGTTCCCAAATGCCTGCCATGGCTGGGATTGGGCCCGGGGCTGAAGCTAGGAGCCGGGAACTCCACGCTGGCTTCCCACGCCCGTGGCAGGAGCCCGGCCGCTGGGCCGCCCGGCTGCCTCCCGGAGCGTGAGTGTCCCAGCGGGAAGTGCAGTCGGAGCCGGAGTCAGGACCAGCTCCACTGCGAAGTGAATTTTGCTGATCCCGTTTTACCGGCAAGGAAGTGAGACCCAGAAGGCAACGCGCTCGCTCCTGGTCACCCAGCGGGCGGGGCCGGGGTCGGGGAGCGAGACCACCCCCAGCCCAGGACCCCGGGGGCCCAGGGGGAGACACCCAGGCCTGGCCCTCGGGAGGCGGCCGCCCCTCCGTCCCTCCGTCCCTCCCTCCCAGTGAAGGCTTTCCAAGTCTCTGTCAGGAGAAAACGGCCGAGGGAGGAAGGAAACACACGATTAGGAGCCTGGGAGCCTGCGAACACGAGGAAGGGGCGGACGCCCGCCCCCCGCCCGCTTCCTGGGGGGCCCCAGCACCCAGGGGGAGTCGGGGGCCGCCGCTCTGGTACGCGGGGGTGCCGGGGCCATGGGGAGCGCCCGTTCCCAGGAGAAGTCTCTGCGGCAGAGCGTGCCGCCCCACGGGAAGGAAATATTACCATTGCAATTAGAATTCTGTTTATTTAATTAAGTTATTAACCAGGCCCAGCCTGGGGAAGAGGCAAAAGGAAAAAAAGAAGCCGGAGTTTCGTTCTAATTGCTTCTCCCAGGATGTAATTAGGGCCTTCGAGAAGGGCTCGCGGCCAGCAGCCGTGGGGCTCTGCCAGGCCTGGGGGCCGGGCCAGGGGTGCGGGCTCTGGGGGGGCAGGGGCCCCAGTCGGAGGTTGTGCTCTAGGGACGCGGCCTCTGTCTGTGTCCCCATGCGCAGCGCATAGTAGGTGCTCAAGAAACCGCCGTGGAAGTGATGTTGGGCCAGCGCCGAGCGGGCTGGGGTGTGACCCTCGGCTCCCTAACGGGCTCTGCAGACGGTTTTCCTGCCGGGGTGCAGCACCCTCGCTCTGGCCGCCCTGGAGGCTGACCCCGGTCTCTGCGCTGTTCGTGGCCGACCTCGCCCAGCCCGGGGCAGATCCTGACCTCCACCCCTTCCTTTAGGCTCTGCCTGGCCCCAGGGCATGGCCGGTGAACCCCAGCAGCCCCCGGACTCTGGGGGTCTCCTGATTGCCAGGCCCCCTGACGGGACGGGAGCTTTGGGGTCCCTGAAGGCTCAGAGAGCTAAAGCCCCCCCCGCGGCCCTCTGGCCCCCGAGTCGGGCCCGGCAGGACCTCTCCCGAGGGCGCCCAGGAAGGCCGCAGATCCGGCTCTGCGCCCCCTGAGCGACAGCTGCCCGCAGGCTCCGTGCAGAAGCGCCCGTCAGACGGGAAGCGGCTCGTTCCAGCTGGCACAGCCTTATCGAACAGTCTGGGCTTTGTGAGTGCGGACAGCTGCGGGGACGGGCGCTGGCTCTGCGTGGGGGCAGGGGCCACGTGGGGGCTGCGTTTAGGAAGCTGGGTGGCGGGGGGGAGGCCAGAGTGGGCGGCCACTGCAAAGGGGAGCGAGGAGGACAGAGGTTTGGTTCAGCCGGACAGCGGGCGGGAGGCAGGGAGGGGGGGTGGTCTTGCTTGTCTCTGGAGCAGCGAGGGGTCATCTGTGTATGGGTTACTCCAAGATGGCCGTGGAATTAACTACTTCTGGGGGATGGGACAGTGTGGGGGCGTTTTCATACAATACCAACCTACCCATCACCCATCGTCCATCCATCCACCACTCCATCAGTTAGTCAATCGATCATCCCTCATCCACCATCCACCATCCATCATCTACCATCCATCCACCATTCCATCAGTTAGTCAATCGATCCATCCATCATCCATCATACATCACCCATCCATCCATCTACCCATCCATCATTCCATCAATTGGTCAATTGATCTATCATCATCCACCCATCATTCCATCCATCATGCATCACCATCCATCCATCCACCCATCCATCCATCCATCTACCCACCCACCTGTCTAACCATCCATCCATTCCCCTGTCATCATCCGTCGGTCCACTCTCTGTCCGTCCATCCGTCCTTCCGCCCACTCAGCATTCACAGGAGGCTACACTAGGCCACCTTCTCCTCTGGACTCCAGGAATCCAGAAAACAGCCCAACTCCTCCTACACTGGCCACGCTCCTAGTGCAGGCTCAGGAAGGCAGGAGACAAACCCCCACCCCCACCCCCGGCAGCTCGGGGACGTTCTGGAACCAGCAAGGTGTAGAGAAAGCTGGGGTGGCCCCGTGACTCAGCCTGAGCCCCCACTGCTCGCTTGGGAGTGGGAACGAGGTGGTGCAGTGCCAACTTGCTAAGGTGTCGGCAAGAGACACAGGGCACTCAACGCAGTGCCTGGCCCACGGGAGCCCGGTGACTGGCTCGGGGGGAGCCCGGTGCCTGGCCCAGGGGGAGCCCAGTGACTGGTCCAGGGGGAGCCCGGTGCCTGACCCAGGGGGAGCCCGGTGCCTGGCCCAGAGGGACTGGTGACTGACTCGGGGAGAGCCCGGTGCCTGGCCCAGGGGGAGCCCAGTGACTGGCCCAGGGGGAGCCTGCTGCCTGGTCCAGGGGGAGCCTGGTGCCTGGCCCAGGGGGAGCCCGGTGCCTGACCCAGGGGGAGCCCGGTGCCTGGCCCAGGGACTACCAGCTGCCCCGTCGCTGTGAGTCTGTCTGGGGTGGGAGGGGCAGCATGGGGCGTGCAGGGTCGCCTAGGCTGGGTGTTGGAGGGTGAGCAGGAGTTGCCGGGATCCAGACCTGCACTCCCACCAGCGTCCTGAGTTCACTCGGCACCCACCTCTCCCTGCTCGTCTCCTCCCAGGGCCCCTCCCGTGGGCTCCAGCCCTGACTCCTCCAGGGGGCCTTCAGGGGAGCAGAGGGAACGGGGCACGAGGCAGACGGCACAGCCTGGTCGTCTCAGGGCCCCAGCACCCTCCACCTGCGGACGTCCAGGCGGGGGACAGGAGGGTGTGTGGGTGTCTGTGTGTGTGTCTGGAGGAGTGGAAGGATCAGTGAGTGAGGCGTGGGTGCATGGACAGGTAACGGGTGGATGGGTGATGGACAGGATGGGCGGGTGGATGGCTGGGTGGGTGACGGACGGGAGGACAGGGTGGAGGTGAGTGGTGGCATGGCTGGGTGGGTGACGGACGGGTGAGTGATGAAGTTGAAAGTTAAGCCGTAGAGCCAGAATCTCGGACCAACACGAACCAGTGCACCCGATCCGTGTTCCTGAGGGATACCACAGGGGAAAGACACAGCCCGGGGCAGTGTCGGCTGCTTGACCAGGCGACGGATTGGGTGTGAGTGGCGCTTCAGCGGCAGCGGGCAGGGAAAGACCCGAGGAGGGGCCCCGTTTGAGCTGAGAACTGAATGGGGAGAACTCAGCTGTAGGAAGCCCTCGAGGAGACGCGAGAGCAGCAGGTGCAAAGGTCCTGGGGCAGGAACACAGGAATTGAAAGAGGCCCAGGTCCTTGGGGGAGAACAAGGAGGGTGCGTGTGTCTCGGGGTGATGGGGAGGCAGGAGTGGGGGGACCATCCAGGGCTGCTCGCCGCAGTGAGAGCCGTGGGTTTTGTTCTTAGCGGGCCGGGAACCTAGGGAGGCTGCCAACAGGACGGTGACCGGTCTGAGTGGGGTCTGTCACAGACTCGTCCTGGCGGCCCCGGGGGGCTCCGGCGACTGGCAACAGGGGTCTCAGCCTCTCGCCCTGGAGCCAGCCTCTGACCCTGCCCCAGGGCCACTCTGGGCACAGGGAGGGGTAGGGGCTTGAGTCCCGCGTTCCCCAAGTCTTCCAGTGTGAGTGCACCCATCCTTGCCAGGGGTCTCCCCCAGCGCAAGCCCCCCGGCCCCGGGAGGTCCCACGGGAATGGCCACTCCTCCCCTGCCTCCTGCAGGCAGGGCCACAAGCTCCAGGTGGAGCCCCTCCCCCATTCACGGAGCCTGGACCCCTCGTCCGAGCCTTACGAAGCCAGTGTTTCTGGTGACGTCTCCCAGCGTGAGCTTCCGTGCTTTTGGGCACACGTCGGTAGCGGCTGCTTTGCGAGCTCCACCCGGGTCTGGGGCCCCCACACGGCCTCCCCCTGCCCCCCAGGCCCCGCCCTGCCAGTCCCAGGTGCCTCAGCCACCCCAGCCCTCAGCCCTCCGGCTGCGGGCCCACTGGGACCCCCGCTCACTGCACTGTGGGGGACATCTCCCCCAGCCCGATGCCCAGGCTCAGCCCCGTGCCCCTCTCCCCGGGGGCGGCTGTCCTGCGATGCTGGCCTCGATTTCTGTCCTGGGTGTCAGCCGCCTGGGCTGGGGCCGACCCAGTCCCAGGTCCTCTGCCGGCACCGGAAATGAGATGCTCCCTCCCTCGCCCCAAACCACGCCCCGCGGGGGGGCTGAGCCTGTGGCCCTCTCCGTCGCCCCTAGGGGTGCTCAGGGGGCAAGTCTCTCCGCGGAGGTTCTCTGGGGTCCGCCAGCCTCCCCGCCCCGGTCCAAGCCATCGTCCGTTCTCCCCGGGACCCCAGGGCGGCCTCCCCGCTGGCCGCCAGTCCTGCTCCGATCTGCCCGTTCCTGGTCCAGCAGCCGGCGAGCCCCTCCCAGACCTGTCCTCTGACCTCGGCACTGCCTCAAGCAAACCCCGCCTTGCCCGAGCTGGGACAATTCCCGGGGGCTGCTCCCACATCGGTCCATACCCTGTCACGGCCCCTCCCCTGCTGCCTGCCTCAGGGGTCCGTGTGCAGCCCCTGCAGGGTGTCAGGCCCAGCGTGCTGTCCCCGGGTCTCCAGTCCAGCAACCCATCACATCCTTGCTCATTGTCACCTCCTCCGAGGAGCCTTCCGAGCCTGAACAAGATGCTTTCTTTCCCTACAGTCTCTGTGTGCCCCCCCCCCCCCCGGGGGCAGGCCTGGAGGACACGCCCCTTCCCGCGCCAAGGACGCGTCCCTCCCAAAGCTCCTGGGGTCGGGAAGGTGGAGCCTAGCATTCCCTCCCCAGCAGTGCCAGCCCCATTCGGGGCGTCCCGCTGGTCCCCCGCGGGGGGCAACACAGAAGAAGCTGCTTCCGGGAGCAGAGCACACAGCCTGGACAGACGGAGGTGAGCAGGCAGGGCCGTGTGCGCGCTGGCGCCCGTTGAGTGTGTCCAGGGCCGCCTGCAAGTCCCAGGAGCCCCGGGCGGGAGTTGGAGAGGCTGTGGGTGGCCGGGGTCTTCGTCCCTCCAGGCCCCCACCCCGCCTGCTCCCCGCCTTTGAGGCTAACCCTGACCCCCGACCCCCGGGCTCCCCATGCTCGGGCTTCGGAGCCCTGGCTGGAGGTGGGGGGAGACAGGTGAGCAGGGCGCGGCCTCCCACCCCGCTCACCCTGGCCAGGCGTGACCCTGGCGGGAGGGTCATGGCGCCTCTGTCCTCCCAGCTCTAGCCACCTCTTCCCTGGTGGGACCCTGACGGACAACCACCCCCGCCCCCGTGTTCCGTGGCAGCCCGAGAGAGGCACTCCCCAGGCACCCCCGGGACCACTCAGCCTCGCTTCTGGAAAGGGGTGAAGACCGCAGGCTGCCCGTCGCAGAGCCGGCAGTGCTGGAGGCCAGCTCGGCGGCGGTGTGGTGTCAGTCGGGAGCACGTGGCTGGGGTCCTGCGTCCCCCGGTCCTCCCCCTTGACCGTGTCCCTCCCTCTCTGTCCTCCGTCCTGAGCCCCAGAGGAAGACCCTGACCACCCAGCCCAGCCCAGCCCCCAGCGACCCCGACACCTGCCGGCTGAGGGCTGGTCCCCAAAGTAGAAAGCGCGTCCCTGGGGTCACTCCCTTGTCTGCTCCCAGAAACCCGGCCACAGGCCCCTGCGTCCGCTCGGCCGCCTCCGGGGACGTTCTAAAGCCGCCAGCAGGATGCAGGGTTAGGCCATGGAAAGCGGGCCCAGCCTGGCCGCCCAGAGAGGAGCCCGACCTGGAAAATCTGATTCCGCCACGCCTCTGCTCAGTGTGGGCTCCCCGCTCCTCGGCCACCACCGTGCTGGACTGCCCGGGTCGGGTGAGTGATGTTTGTGTCGTTGCCGTGGCGACGGTGCTGTTGATGGCCCTGAGCCTGGCAGTGCTGCCGGCTACGTTAGATGGTGCCGGTAGGGAGGTGGTGGTGCCGGCAGGGAGGTGGTGGTGCTAGGCGGCGATTGCAGTGCAGGAGGTGAGGACGGAGGTGGAGGTGCGGATGATGGTGGAGGTGAGGATGGAGGTGGAGGT
>CM027387.1:108022627-108036860 GCA_015711505.1 Sylvilagus bachmani
GTGAGGATGGAGGTGGAGGTGAGGATGGTGGAGGTGAGGACAGAGGTGGAGGTGAGGATGGAGGTGGAGGTGAGGATGGAGGTGGAGATGAGGACAGAGGTGGAGGTGAGGATGACGGTGGAGGTGAGGATGGTGGAGGTGAGATTCGGCATTGACACTGCTGGTGACCCTGACACGGTTGGTGGTGAAGGTGGCAGCAATAGTGGTGAAGACTGACAGTGACGGTGGAGGAGGTGAGGATGATGGAATTGGTGGTGTGAGTGTGGTGAGGGTGGGGACGGGCGTGCTGGCCGGGGGACAGGCTCTCAGAGGTGGTGTTGACACCTCACAACCCGAGCCCGAGAGAGAGAGGCCTTAGGTCGGGGAACCTACTCAGCGCCTGGCGACCTGGGTCCGAGCTCCCACCTCGGTTTTCCCATCAGTAAGGGACTGTCCCTTACTGTCCCTCCCTGGACGGCTGGGGGCTGTGGTGACACAGGCCTGTGAATGCCTGTGGCCAGCTGCACCTCTGGTCGGAGCGGGTCTCCGAGGAGGGGGCGGGGAGGAGGCAGGGCCCCGGGCACCTGGGCAGGTGGCGGCGCCTGCCTCCCTCCGAGGCTCCGCCCACCTCCCTTCCCCTGCCGCAGGGACACGCGTGTGGCACTGGCCCGGGGCGAGCAGCGTCCTCCCTGGGCCAGCAGGGGGTGCTGTCATTTGGCCCCAGGTGGCCGGAAGCCACTTGGCTTCCCCCGAGAGAGAGCACTTGTCCGCTTTGCTGGGGAGCAGAGACGGGGAGACCTGGAGGAGGAGGAGGGCGGGAGGCACAGAGGAACCCGTGGCCTCGCCCGCACACCTGGGTCCCGCACCCGAGCCCCCACGCGGGTCCTTCCCTGCACCCCTGACCTCCTCAGGCTCCTGGGACCCCAGGAAGGCAGGGCTGACTTCCGAGTCTGGAAACGGAAGACCCTTGTGAGACCCGAATCTGGGGAGCAGGCTGGGACTGACCCAGTCCTGCCGCCCTCGCTCCCCACCCCCGCGGCCCCACGGCGCCCCCTACGGGACCATTTCCAGCGATTCTGTCAACCTGGGAGCTGATTCCGGTGACCTGGGGACGCACGGAGGACGGAGTCAGGACCTTCAAGGATCCTGCCTGCCTCAGGGAATGAGCTGGGCGGGGGTGAGGGAGGCTGACGTGTGCTCTGTGTCTGGGCAGTGGAGTGACTGCTGTTCTGGAACATTCTCTGCCCCGGCTCCGGCGTGTTCTGGAATCTCTCGGGGCACAGCTCCCGGCACTGATTCTGTGACGTGCGGTGTAGACCACGACCTGGTTTGTTTCCACTCCTGGTGGTGTGCACGGAACATCTCTGTCCTGAGCGCACGCACGTGCACTGGCACCTGTCCCCTCCTGCCCGTCTGAGGGGCAGATCTTGGAAGGACAGAGGCAGAGTCGCGGCCCACAAGGCACGGGCTGTGTTCTGCTCGGTTCCCCGGGGTGTCGGGGCTGGCCACGGAAGCTGGTGGCAAGCACAGGGTTTGCTCACGGGGGGCTGTCGGGGAGAGACGGCGGGGAGGGGGTCCCGTGTCCTCGGGGCTCAGTGCAGGCGCTGCCCCGTCCAGGAGGGACCAGGGAGGGGAGGAGAGGAGCAGGTGGCTGGGCCCGGGTGGCCCACCCTGCTGCCTGTCCCTGACCGGTCCCCCTGGCCGCTTCCTGGTGGCTTCTGGGGCCTGTGTCCCCGAGTCCCGGTGGCCCGGCCGGTACACCATGTGCCTGCTGCTGGGACAGCGGGTCCCGTGGGCTCTTCCCACGCCGGCTTCCGGGAAAGCGGCTGCTGGGAAGCGGCCAGGCCGAGTGCCCAGCAGGCTTGGCCTCTGGCTGCCGGGGGCTGGCAGCACAGGCTGCCCCCGGTGGCCTGAGTCCGGGAACCCAGGCGAGGCTGCTTGGTTCCCACGGAGCAGGCTCTGCTGGGCTCCACCTGACGAACCTGCTGTGCGACGCACGTGCCAGGTCCCCCGTCCCCAACAGTGGCCGCTCCCTCCCCAAGAGCGGCCCCGCGCACACCCCTGGGACACGGCGCCCCGTGGCCTGAACACCCCCTGCACCCTGGCCTCGGGACCTGTGGCTTCTCTCTGTGAGTCGGGGCGCCCGAGGCCGGCCCCCCCAGGCCAGACCCCAAGGAGCTCCACCCCGGGGACGCTGTCGGGGGTCCCTGTCCTCTTCCCTTCTTTCTGATGTAGTTGTGAATTATTTTTATTTCAGTTGCATTTTATTACATTAGACAGAAAAGCGATGGAATTTCCCCCTCCCCTTCCCCCTCCTCCTCTTCTCCCCTCCCCCTCTTCATCCCCTCCCCCTCTCCCTCCCCAGGATCTCCACAGCAGGAGTCTGAATACAGGTGGTGAGAGGAGATCCCCCCCCACCCCGCCCCATTCCCAGTCTTTCGCTGTTGGCTACGATGGCGGCTGCGGGGTCTTTGGGAGACGCCCTCCTCTGACTCTCGGTTCGTTGAGACCTCTCCCTGGGAGCTGGATTTGGGGGCGGCTCTCTCAGCGTCGGGGCCCCGTCTTCCATCGGTGCTGGGCTGGTGTCTGCCCCCGAGTGCTAAGCTGCCCGGGACTGCGGCGCGCGTGACGCGGGCGCCTGCGGCTCGTTCTGCGTGGGCGTCGCCGGGCTTGGCTCGCTGAGAGTTTTCCACGGGGAGCACCAGTCCCGGGCTTTCTCCCCGCGGGGGGGCTTTCATCTGGTTGAGATTAGGCGGCCCCTGCTCGATTGAGGTCGGTGCACGAAGCCCCTTCCCTTCAATCTTCTGAAAAGCTTAGGGGCTCCGATTTCTCCCTTGGGAACGCGGCGAGGGTCAGCAGGGAGACCCTGCGAGCCTGCAGCTCCTCATGGGACAGGTGTGCACTTCTCCCGAGAATCCGGGACACTGTGGGTCATCTCCCTCCTGGGCGAGCCCCTCCGTTGATGTGGGTCTCTCGAGGAACCGCCCACCGCAGCCGCGTAGAAAATGACTCTCGTCTTGCTTCCACAGCGCGCGGCCGCCCCCGCCGCCCCCGCCCCGGCTCTCACTTCTTACCTTAGTAATCGGCTCCTTTTCCCCGGCCGTGGGGCAGGACATGGGGTTCTCGCTGTGTCTTCTCTCCGTGAGTCTTCTGTCCTCTGCTTTATTGCCGTCCACCCTGACCTCCATCACTTCCCTTCTTCTTCGCTCCCGTTCGGGCTCCTCTCCTGGGTTCCCGGAGCGAGAGCTGCATCACGTAGGGCCGCCCGCGCGCCGCATCTCCTGGGCTTTCCCGGCTACAGCTGCGTCTTCATAGGGTCCAGTCTTCTCCAGTGCACACCGTCTGTCTTTTTGTTAATTTTTAAAGATTTATTTATTTATTTGAAAGTCAGAGTTACACAGAGAGAGGAGAGGCAGAGAGAGAGAGACGGAGAGAGGGAGAGAGAGAGAGAGGTCTTCCGTCCGCTGGTTCACTCCCCAGATGGCCGCAGCAGCTGGAGTTGAGCCCCTGCCAGTGGCTGGCCCTCCCCAGGCACCCGCGCCAGGCAGATGGGGCTCTGGAGCAGCCTCGGGGCCTCTGGGGCGAGGGTCCGGGGACCGTGCACAGGCTCAGGGATCAGAGAGGCACGGTCTGCACTCTGGGCCCCGTGCTAGTGGGTGAGAAGGAGCCCGCCCGGCCTGCATTTGCCCATCTGTGTAATGGGGATGCTGATGGGCTGGCTCTGGGACAGCAAAAACAGACCAGAGCAGGAGACGTTGGCCAGGTCCCGGGGGCAGGCAGGAAGCGTCCCCCGACCCAGGCCTGGCCCAGGCAGGGAGGCTCTGTCCGCCCAGCCTGCCCAGGTGTCCCCGGCCCTGAGGTCTGGGCTGTCTCAGTGAGCAGCTGTGGAGCGGGGGGCAGGTGTGCTGGATGAGCCCACAGGTCGGGGAAGGGCAGGTGGCAGCTCCTGTCACCCAGCTGTTCACCCTGGGAGGCTGGAAGCCGAGTGAGGCGGGCAGAGGGTCGGCCCCCCAGGGAGACACCCCCAAGCCCTGCACGTCCTACGCCCCTGCAGCGACCACGAAGTCAACTCCAGAGTGGCTCCAGTCAACTCAGAGTGGCTCGGCACAGCGGGGGATGGAGCTGGCTGCAGGTGCACGGGGTGGGGGGGGCAGGCCAGGCCACGTGCCCCGCCCAGGGCGAGCACTGCCCAGTTCTGTGACCCTTTGCCCTCCCACACCCAGCCCAGCCCAGCCGGCGCCCTTGGGACCTCAGTGGTGAGAGTCCACTGCCACCCACAGGGATGCGCTCTGTGTGACGGAAAGTTCTGGACCGTCGGGAGCAGCTTTGGCTGAGGGGCACGTGAGGCGGCTTCCTGCGGCTGCCGGGACACGCGAGCACACGCATGTTGTATGATGTCATCAGTCTCTGTGGGTGGCGTTTCCCGCGCCCAGGGGCCACCTGCCCTCCTTGGGCTGTGGTCCCCCCCTTGGGCTGTGGAACTGCCACCCTCCCCACGCCCCCCCGCCCACACGCCGCTCCTGCTGCGGTGTCACCACCTCTCTCTGACCCCTTCTCACTCTCTACACACTCGGTGATGGCCTGGGGGTTGCCTCTGCCTTGTGGGGTCGCAGCCCTGGCTCCCAGCCTGCTGGGCATCGGCAGCCTTCCGCGGTCTGAGCCCCGCTGGGAGACTCATGGTGCACGTGGCTGCCTTCCTGTTGCGACTCCTCCTGTGCCGGCTGAGCACTCGCGGTGAGTCCCGTGTTCTCTGCAGCCGGGTGCCCACGAGCTGGAGGCGGAAGCTCCTGTGTCTCGGGACCATGATGGGGGCGATGCAGGGATCAATGCCTGCACCCCGGCTGCACAGATGTCCCAGTGGTCAGCCTCCCATGGTCAGCCCCTGTGGTCAGTCCCCATGGTCAGCCCCCTGACAGCCCCTGTGGTCAGCCCCCCGTGGTCAGCCCCCTGTGGTCAACCCCTGTGGTCAGCCCCCTGACAGCCCCCCGTGGTCAGCCCCCTGTGGTCAGCCCCCCATAGGCACAGGGGACGTAGGCAGAGCTGCCCCCTGCCCCCTCCCTTCCCCTCTCTGCCTGTGAGGACCCAGGGCCGGGGGCACGACTGGAGGTCTTTAGGAGCCAGAGCTCAGGCCTGGAGGTTTATTTTTTTTAAAAGGCAGTTAGACAGTGAGAGAGAAAGAGACAGAGAGAAAGGTCTTCCTTCCGTTGGTTCACCCCCCAAATGGCCGCCACAGCTGGCGCTGCACTGATCCGAAGCCAGGAGCCAGGTGCTTCTCCTGGTCTCCCATGGGGTGCAGGGCCCAAGCACTTGGGCCATCCTCCACTGCACTCCCGGGCCACAGCAGAGAGCTGGCCTGGAAGAGGGGCAACCAGCACAGAATCTGGTGCCCCGACCGGGACTAGAACCCGAGGTGCCGGCACTGCAGGCGGAGGATTAGCCTAGTGAGCCGTGGCACCGGCCAGGCCTGGAGTATGAAGGAAGGGCCCCAGCTCCCTCCTCCGTCTCCCACCCTGCCCGTCCCCACGGCTGCGGTCTGACTGTGCAAACGAAATCCCCTATGCCTGCCAGAGGGGCTGCGGGCACGAGTCTGCCCCCTCCCCGGTGGCCTCAGATGACATCAGAGAGCAAACGTGTGCAGAAGCGAATCCGGTGCCCCCTGCCCCCCTCCCCGTCTTGTTCTTCTGCTGTCGGCGTGGGTGCCACAGCCAGAGGCCCTCGCTGGGGCTTCTGGAATTCTGAGAACTAAATCTGCACTCTTTATCCGGGGCTCAGGCTGCACAGGACAAGCCAGGGGACAGCCCCCAAGGAGGGGGAGACGCAGAGCCCACACAGGTCATGACCAAGCCCTTGCTCGCCAGTGCCCACGGGCTGGGCGCTGACCACCGCCCATCGGGCGTTGGGGGACAAGGTGGCCCCTCTGCCCGAGTGTCCCAGTGAAACGTTGGGGGCCAGTGGGCGTGGCCAGGAGCAGCCTGTGCCTCCCTGCTGAGCCTACGGAACACAACCCCACAGTTGTGGGCACCTAGGACGGGGCAGAGTTTGTCGCCACGCAGAGACCGTGGCTTCCGCTGGCCGCGCGGCTCTGCGGTCAGCGCCGGCTGCAGCCGCCTGCACCCAGGGATCGGCCCGGCCTGGCCGAGCCCCAGAGAGAGGAGGGCTCGGAAGACGAGACTCCAGGCTCGAGCCAGGGCTTTGTGAGGGAAAAGCAGCCAGCTTTGCAGAGGAGAACTTGTACTCAGGGCGTGGTGTCCAGCTCAGCCGTCTTGAAAGATTAGCTCCCTGGGGGTCTGATTTGCCTCCAGCGAAACCCTCAGGGCAGGCGGCAATCCACGCTCGGGCAATCACCACCTCACCGAGACATCCGGCACTTCCAGAGTTCTCGCGGCCATCCATCAGCGCCCCACGCAACACTCGCAGGTAACACACCGGCAGCAGCGGGTGCGATGCCATCTTTCGCGCTCAGCGCCATGCTGGGGGCGTGGTGTGGGGGGTGGGGGTGGGGGTGGGGCGTGGTTTGCTCCTCCTCATTGCAGAGCCCTGGGCCGTCCACCCCCTCGCGTGTGTCCCCCCTCCTGCTGCTGTGGACATGTTGGGTCTCTCAGCGGGCGGCAGCCACTGCTCTTGGGAAGCACTGAGGGGTGCATCACATAACAAAGTGCATTTAATGCAACATCCTATGTGGGCGCGGGTTCGAGTCCCAGCGGCTCCACTTCTGATTCAGCTCTCTGCTGTGGTCTGGGAAAGCAGTAGAAGATGGCGCAAGTCCTTGGGCCCCTGCACCTGTGTGGGAGACCTGGGAGAAGCTCCTGGCTCCTGGCTTCAGCCTGGCCCAGCCCTGACCATTGTGACCATCTGGGGAGTGAGCCAGCAGATGGAAGATCTCTCTCTCCCTCTCCTCTCTCTCTGTAAGTCCAACTTTCAAATAAATAAATGAGTCCTTTTTTAATACAAACCAGTGGCTATGCCCGGCGGCGTGGGGTGTGGGTGTGGGTGACGGCGGTGTAGGGTGTGGATTTCCGGCAGTGTGGGGTGTGGTGCCTGGTGTCCAGCCAGCACGTGGTGATGCCACTGAAGCGGGAGCTGCCGTTTCGGGTGAAATCTCCCTGTGACATGGTGATTCCGTGGGCGCGGTGAGCAGTGCCCCTCATGTGCCCACTGGCCGCCGAGGCGTCCCCCGGGGGCGTGTAGGGCCACGTCCGTACCCTGTGCACAGCCGTGTTCGTGCCCAGGAACCCTCACATCCACGTCTGTGTACACTCATGTCTATCCGTGTACACTCGTGTTCGTGTCCGTGTACACCCACATTCATGCTCATCCGTGCTCACGTCCACACCTCGCTGCGTGTCTCCCACACCTGTGACGGGCTCACCAGTCTTGCTTCTCAGCCGTGGGCTACATTTTACACAGGATGGTAGCACGCAAGTTCAGGGGTGGGCGTGTGCGCAACCCGGGTCCTGGGCAGGCAGGGCTGCAGCTCAGAGACCTGGGGGCCAGACAATTGCTAGTGTAGATGCTAACCCAGGTCCCAGCAGTGTAGACTTACCCAGGTCCCAGCAGTGTAGACTTACCCAGGTCTGAGCAGTGTAGACTTACCCAGGTCCCAGCAGTGTAGACTTACCCAGGTCCCAGCAGTGTAGACTTACCCAGGTCTGAGCAGTGTAGACTTACCCAGGTCCCAGCAGTGTAGACTTACCCAGGTCCCAGCAGTGTAGACTTACCCAGGTCTGCAAGCTGAGGGCAGATTGGCCCCCGAGCGAGTTCACCCTCCTCTGTGCTTCTGTCTCTGAACCCCCTGGGTGGCGGGCCGCCCTCTGCGGGCAGGGCCATTGCGTTACCCGTGCACGGCCGCCCACAGGGTGGAATCTCGGCCCCAGCCGGCTTCCGTCTCTGACAGCCACCTGTAAGAGGCCACTCCAGGGCAGGGGGCCCCGTGGCCACAGCCACTGACTTGGACGCCCGCCGTGCCATGGAGCAGCCGGGGGCCTGGGTTGGGCGGCTGCGGGGAGGGGGCCGCTCTGCGGGTCGGCTCTGGATCCTGATCTGGATCCCAGCTTCAGTTTGAATGAAGCGATCCTGATGAAGCCCTGCGCACAGGGCCGAGCGACAGCTCCCGTGTGCCTTCGCCGTTGGTGTCGGGGAGTCATGTCTAATCGCCCCGACCGCCTTCCCCTGGGAGACTTGGCACTTCCCCGAGGCCTGGGGTGCCCCTGGTCACTCAGCAGGAACCAGGGGGCTCTGGGGGCCGGCTCTGAGGCTGGGGGGCCCTGCCCCTCCCAGGCTGCCGCCCCAGCCCCCTGCAGCCTCAGCTTGGGTGTCCGAGGGCGGTAGGACGGCGCCTCCCGGGCTGGCCTCTGCTGCCTCCCAGCCCCGTTTCTGCCCTCCTGAGTTCTGTCTCCCACGAGACCAGTGAGGACATAGAGCCCCGCCCCCATTCCACGCCCCACCCACCCCACACCTGTCAAGACTCCCTTGGGGGAGTGCTTCTCCCCAGGGGCTCCCATCTGCCCGTCCTGCCACAGCAGCCGTCATGTGGTTGAGTGGGTTGTGCACTACACAACTCTAGGGGCCACGGCTCCAGCGCTGTCTTGGTGTCCTGGGGCTCCCTGGGGCTCCTCCCCTGGTCACAGCCCCCCCGCTCCCCTCTGCTTCCCCAGCACTGGGTGGTAGCAAACTGGGCAGGTACCTGGGGCCGCGGCTCCCGTGGGCGTGGTACTCAGGTGCCACGTAAGGGGTGCCACGTAAGGGGTGCCATGTGGGGGGTGGTAAAGGCAGACAGGGCCCCTGCGTGACAGCCAACTCGGCGTCACGAGCCGTGTGTGGCCCAGGCCTGGCTTCTGCCTCCCTCTGGGCCTTGATTTCTGCACCTGTGAAATGGGGACGCAGAAACGCCTGCCTCCAGGGGCTTCATGGGCTTGAGGTGGCCCAGGGTCAGGGAGAGGCCACCAGGGCTGCTCAGGGGCCACGGGGGCATTTGAGAGGGGCCGAAGGCCTCGGGGGCACATACCAGCTGCCACCCACACAGCCTGGCGTCCGTGCCACCGGGCAGTGGGGCTAAGGTCACTTGGAACCGCGGAGGGGAGCGGGTGCTCCAGCACGGGGTGGGAGCCTGTGTCAGCACAGAGCCCCTCCCGGGGCCCCCAAGACTGCAGCAGGTGAGGTGCACCAGGTGAGGCCCAGCCCCTGCCACAGGCAGGGAGAGGGCTGAGGGCTCTGTGGCGGCCCCACGGTGGTGGGCGGAGCTGCACAGCTGCCGGGTCCCTGGGGACCTGCAGCGCCGGCTCCAGCTCCAGGGTCCCGGCCCCCGGGCTAAGCTGCTCTCCGGGCCCGGCCGGGTCCCAGGCCCTGCGCCCTGGTGCTGTGAGCCGGGCCGGGGAGGCGGCCGGGCCTTCAGCCTCCGTGGGCCGGAGCAGGATCTGGAGGGGCCGTGCTGCGGAGTGGAGAAAGGCGGAGTCCCCGGCCTGACACCTGCTGGGACTGACAGCTTCGGGCTAAGGAGCCGAGGAAGCGGGTGCTCCCGCACTGCCCGAGATCTCGCATAAGCAGACAGAGAGGCACCCACCAGGCTGGCCAGGGGCCGGACGGTGCTGAGGGTCCCGGCTCCCACTGCCGCCTGCATGGCCTTCTGCGTCAAGACCTTCCGTTTGGGTCCACGTGGTGGGTGGGGCGGGGAGCCCGGGGCGGGGAGCCCGGGGCGGGGAAGGCGCCCGCAGTTCCAGCTCCCGCGGCCTCGGTCAGATGGCGCTCGCGGCCGTGACGCTGCAGGGAGGGCGCCGTGTGGCTGTGGGGTATGTGCCCTGGGAGACACCTGCTCCTGCGCCGGCGGGGGGGGGGGGGCCAGGACCCCAGAGTCCTCTCCTAGGCCACCTGGGAGACAGGACGGAGGGGCCCGTGCACCCCACACCCGGCTCCAGCCCTGCTGTCCCTGCCCAGGGCCCTGCACACTGGGCACACAGGACGGGCCGCCCTGCTGGGCTGGACCGGGCCGGGAGCCCCCGTGCCCATGTGGCCCAGCTCGGGGAGGTGACTCAGCAGTGGGCGTCCGTGGCTTCCCTGCCTCTGGCCCCGACCCACTGGCCGGCTGGGCGCTCGATAACCTGTTTTGAAAGAAAACAAAGTCTTTGGAACTGCGGCTGGGAGCACAGACAGGAAGTCTCACCCCCCTCCCCGGGGGGCGGTGGACATGGGAGTGGGGGGATGGTCTCACAAGGCCACACCCTGCCCTCGTGGCCCTGCGTGGAGATGAGGTCTAGGCTGGGGGCGACGGGGAGCCACTGAAGGTTTGGGCGAGAGAGTGGCCTTCGGGGAGCCGGGCAGTGCGAGCTGAGCTGGGGAGGGCGGGGGCCGTAGCTGACTCGAGGGTTGAGCTGGGGCTCAGCCTCAGGTTCTCATGGCGGGAGTTGGAGGCCCCAATTAGGGGAGCTCTGGGAACCCCAGCAGGGCAGAGGGTTTGCCCTGTGGAATCTGCGAGGTCAGGAAGCCTGGATCCCTGGTCGGGCACCGGAGGGGAGAGCTGACCCTGGCTCGGGCGTGTGCTGTGAGTAAGAGAGCAAGGGAAGACCCTCGGGGGCAGCCAGGCGGGGAGGGGGCTGCTGGCAGCCATGAGGGGCGGGGCGAGGGGCTGCAAGCCCAGTGGAGACCCTGGGTGCAGCCGGCCAAGGGCCCCCACGCAGGCTGCGTCCAGCTCTCACACTGGCTACGGGCGCTCTAACCTCCAAGTTCCCACCGAGCCAGGGACCCCAGGGCGCCAGGAAGAACCCAGCCCCAACCTCCCCATCCAGCATCCAGGATGTCGCCAAGGCGGTCGCACTGAGAATGAGGTCACGGCCGGCGATCCCAAACACGGGGCGCAGCGCGACACGTTCCGCAGGGGACGCTACGCGGCAGATTCTGGGGGAGAAGGAGGAGGGGGCGGGACCCGAGCGCGGGGGAGAAGGAGACAGAAACCGGGCTCCAGGGGGCTGGGGTCTCACGGAGCTGGCCGAAGGGGCTTCTGCTCAGCAGGTGCCTGCCGCCCCGGGAGCGCAGGCGGCCAGGTTCTGGAGGCCTGCTGGACCCCGTCCTGCCCAGCACTGCACCCTGGAGGGGGAGGGTGGAGCTCTGCTTAAAAGTTCCCCCCAAAATCAGAAGGACTCTGGACAAAGTAACTAAGTAACAGTTGCCAGGCAAGTGGTCTGGGGAAGGCGGGGCAGGGCTGCGGTGCAGCGGGTTAATCCTCTGCTGGTGGAGCCAGTGCCCCGCACCAGAGCGCCAGATCCAGCCCTTGGCTGCTCCACGTCCCGTCCAGCCCCCCGCCCCGCCCGGCCCACCCCCTGCTTCCCAGTCCTGCTCCCTGCACGCCAGGCGCGGGCAATGCAGCTCCACTCTGTAGACACAACCCAACAGGTGCACCAGCCCGAGGGTCTATGAAAACCGCGCCAGGCCCACGGGGTGCGCTGTGAGGGATCCGCCTGGCCCCGCGCCTGCCCCCCTCCTGACGCCCCGGGAGCTCCCTGCAAGGCCAGACCGCGAGCTCCCTGTCCCTCCACTGCAGGGGCGCTCGGCCACTGTGGAGGTCACGGCCACAGAGAGTCCGTGGGACACACCTTGTGGCGGATCAGCCCGGAGAAGAATCAGGGTGAAGTCGGGTCTCTGGGGTGAGACCCCGCCTCTGCGGTGGCCAGGCCTGGGGCTGAGAAAGGAAGCCCCTCCCAGAATCAATGCTGAGCTGAGCGCAGGGTGAGGTCCGGCCCGGCGCTGGGGACGTCAGGCGGTAAGGTTGTCACGAATGAAACTGAGCTCCCGCTGTGGCCCCTTCCGCTCACTAGGAAAGACCCACCCCATACACACGCACATACGTGCACATGTACACACTCAGACACATGCAGGCACACACACACACGCACAGACACACGCACAGACACAGATCCACATGCACACAGACACAGATCCACATACACACACATATGTACACAGATCCACATACACGCACAGATCCACATGCACACACACAGATCCACATACACACATATGTACACAGATCCACATGCACACACATATGTACACAGATCCACATGCACACATATGTACACAGATCCACATGCACACACATATGTACACAGATCCACATGCACACATACAGATCCACATGCACACACACAGATCCACATGCACACACACACAGATCCACACACACACACAGATCCACATACACACACACAGATCCACATGCACACACATATGTACACAGATCCACATGCACACACACAGATCCACATGCACGCACACACACGCACATGCACACATGCACAGATCCACATGCACACACACATATGTACACAGATCCACATACACACATATGTACACAGATCCACACACACAGACCCACATGCACACATACAGATCCACATGCACACACACAGATCTACATGCACACATATGTACAGAGATCCACATGCACACACATATGTACACAGATCCACATGCACACACACATATGTACACAGATCCACAGGCACACATATGTACACAGATCCACATACACACACAGACCCACATGCATGCACACAGATCCACATGCATGCACGTGCTTGCGTGTGTGTCCATACATGGATGTGCACACGCGTGCGCACACACACCTGGACCACCCATGTCACTCCTCAGCAGAGAGTGACCAGGAGAGCTCACTGTGGGCAGGGAAGGCAAGGCCTGAGCCAGGTGTGAAAGGGGCGGGGCCAGGTGCGAGCCAGCCAGCACGGCAAGTGGGGGTGACTGGCGTTCACCCCTCCCTCCCCCAAGGGGCCACAAGTCATCCAGAGTGGACGCTGTGAGCTGGCTCCCGCCCAGCCCCGGCCGAGGCAGAGGCCCAGAGATGCACCTGGGCCCTGAGCTGGGGCTGCAGATCTGTCCCCAGGACCCCGTCTCAGGTGCACCCAGGCACGGTGAACGCGGGAGGACACCCAGCTGCAGAGGCCACGCAGAACCACGCAAGCCCCCGGGAGCCCCACCCCGCCTCACAGGTCAGTGCTGGCCAGGGTGCTGGGGGTCCTTCCATGAGTCCATGGAGAATGGGATTAGAAGACGGTGCTCAATGGGGCCCGTGCTGTGGTGCAGTGGGTTAACACCCTGGCCTGAAGCGCCGGCATCCCATATGGGGGCTGCTCCACTTCCGATACAGCTCCCTGCTGTGGCCCGGGAAAGCAGTAGAAGATGGCCCAAGTCCTTAGGCCCCTGCGCCCACGTGGGAGACCCAGAAGAAGCTCCTGGCTCCTGGCTTCAGATCGGCACAGCTCCAGCCATTGCGGCCACCTGGGGAGTGAACCAGCAAATGGAAGACCTCTCTCTCTCTCTCTCTCTCTCTCTCCCTCTCCCTCTCCCTCTCCCTCTCCCTCTCCCTCTCCCTCTCCCTCTCCCTCTCCCTCTCCCTCTCCCTCTCCCTCTCCCTTTCTTTGTAACTCTGTCTTTCAAATAAATAAAATAAATCTTAAAAAAAAAAAAAAAGACAGTGCTCAAAAAAGGCAATTTTAGATCCTTGCAGCCATGGGATCCGCCAAGCCCTCATGGAAAACGTGTTTTATAAAACAGCTGCGCCCAGATCTCAAAAATGCTGGCACCAAACCAAACTGCTCACCCCGTTTCTCCAGGAGCTCCCCAGGGCGCCCTCAGAGGTCACCTCCCGGGGTCTGGGTGCATCCAGGGCCAAGGCCAGTTGTCCAGGATGCTCGCAAAGCCTGCAGGGTCCCCAGTGCCCACCAGCAGCTTCTGGCCTCACGCTTCTGCACACACAGCCCCCTTATGAACCACGAGAGCACGGGGGCTCCATGCTCGGGCTCACCAGTCTGCCCCCGTAGTCTCAGCATCACGGGATCAGGACACAGGTGGGGGCCACAGTCCCGTACTTTCTGCCTTCATTCTGCATTGCTATTTATCCAGGGAAACGGCACGAGGGGTCCATCCATTGTCCTGGGGTGCACACACTGTCCTGGGGGGTCACACGCTGTCCTGGGGTGCACACACTGTCCTGGGGTGCACACGCTGTCCTGGGGTATACACACTGTCCTGGGGGTGCACACACTGTCCTGGGGTATACACACTGTCCTGGGGGTGCACACACTGTCCTGGGGTGCACACGCAGTCCTGGGGTGCACACGCTGTCCTGGGGTGCACACGCAGTCCTGGGGTGCACACTCTGTCCTGGGGTGCACACGCAGTCCTGGGGCGCACACGCTGTCCTGGGGTGCACACGCTGTCCTGGGGTGCACACGCAGTCCTGGGGTGC
>CM027387.1:108037360-108048052 GCA_015711505.1 Sylvilagus bachmani
GTCCTGGGGTGCACACGCTGTCCTGGGGTGCACACGCAGTCCTGGGGTGCACACGCTGTCCTGGGGTGCACACGCAGTCCTGGGGTGCACACGCTGTCCTGTGCATGGACAAGCCAACTCTCCCAGAGATGCCATAGTTGCTGCAGGGTGTCCTGTGCAGAGGCCCAGGGGCAGGGGCTGGAGCAGGGAGCAGCAGGGGCCGGCCACTCTGCGTCGGCCACTGTGGGGATGGACGTTTACTCCGACAGAAGCAGCGACCCGGCTGGGATTGTGCAGAATGGAGACACCATGTGCTGTGTGGTCTCTGGGGCTGTGGGAGCTGTGCTGAGCGGCCAGGCGCCGGGTGCAGGGCCCAGGCCACGGCCAGCACGGAGGGGGGTTTGAGAGGAACAGGTGGTGGGGATGACGCCCAGCGCAGCCGAGCTCCGCCCGTGAGCTCCTTGTCCCCTTCCACCTCCCCCGGGCCTCTGTCCACCCCGCCCATGGCGCCAGAGGGTGTTCAGCCCCTGAGGAGGACCCTGCAGAGGTTCCGGGAGGAGCGGCCGTCCCCCATGTGCAGGGGTCCCCAGCCCAGGACCGGGGCCCGTGAACCCAGCTGCAGCTGGGGCGTCCCAGAGGGCGTGAGGGTAAACCGGGCCCTGGCGGCACGGACAGGTGTCCTCCCGAGAAGAGCAGCTGGGGACGCAGTCACACGCAGCGGGGCGGCCGCAGGAGGGCACGGGAGATGCCGACCGCAAGCCCAGGGCAGAGTCCTCGGGAGCGGCCCGTCCTGCCTCGGGGGGCCTGGGGCTGCAGCCGCCAAGGCTTTGCCTCCTGCGGCTGGGGCTGCTGCTGCCACTGGGGGGGGGGAGCAGGGCGGGCAGTGGGGAGGGCAGGGCAGGGGGACCCTGGGCAGCTGAGCTGGCTGAGACTGGCTCCCAGGCCCACACCCACAGAGGGGGGTCGGGCGGCACAGCCGGTGACAGGCACGTGGCCCCTGCAGGAGGATCTGGACAGACAGGAACTGCGGTCAGCTGCTGTCTGAGCTGGGACGACGTGTGTGTGCGTGTCCATGCGTGTGCATGCGCCATGCTGGCTGTGGGTGCATGTGTGCAAGCGTGTGGGTGCGTGTAGAGGAAGCCAGCCCTGCTGTGTGTGGCCTCCCCCAGCGGCCCCGCACCGCTCAGGAAGAGAGGGGACACCCTCTGCGCACAGGTGGGCGGGGCGGGGCTTCCTCTGGGTGCCTCTGTTTCCGGCGGCTCCCGCCAGGGCCCCCATCCCGCCGGGACCTCGTGCACGCCCTGTGCCTGGCCGAAGGGCAGGAAGCAGGTTCCCAGTGCCCTGGCCGGCGGCCCTGTGAGGGAGGGCTGAGGTTCTGCTCGGAGCGCAGCGCAGCGCACCGGACGGGCGGAGGCGCTCCTCGGCCTTTCCCACACCCCCCCGCCCGCCCCGGGAGAGGACTTGGCTCAGGGCGGCTGCAGGCCGGGCCGGCGCTGGGGCTGACCTCACACAGGCAGGGGCCCGCATGCATTTCCTGGCCCTGTGCGTGCCCGGGGTCAGCCTGCAGACGCACATTCCAGATAGAACAGGTGGAGCCCCGGGCAGGGGCAGGGAGGCGTCTCCACCCCGTGTGAGCAGGGGCGGGCGCCACAGAGGAGTGAGCCCTCAGCAGCAGGCGTGCGGGGGCAGGGGGCTTCCGCACCCACTCCCCGGCCGGGCGGGGGCCGGGGGCCTGGCAGGTGCTGGCCGCCTTCTCTCACCTGGGCCCAGGTGCTGCTCGCCCACGGGGCTGGGCACAGAGGGGCAGCTGGGCCTGCCCCCTGCAGATCCCCATGAGTGGGGCCAGCCTGGGGGCTCCTCACTGAGGCTGCGCCCCAAGTGGCTGGGAAGAGGGGTGAAGGGTCGGCTCTCTGGTCTGTGCCACAACCAGGCAGGCGACAGACTTCAGGCTGACACCCTCGGACCCACGCCCAGGACCCTCCGGCCCCAGCCCGGGAGAGGGAGGATGCAGAGGGGAGGATGCAAGAGAGGGGGTGGGGGCTGCACCATGCTTGGGGAAACTGAGGCCCGAATGTGTCCAAAACCCACAGCCAAGCCCGGCCCCTCCCCCTTGGACGACGACTGCCGCACTCACTCGGGCTGGGTTCCAGAGTGGGCAGGACAGCCCCACGGGGAGGCCGGGGCTCGGGGTGTCTGGAAATGGCCCTGTGCGATGGGGCCTAGGAGCAGGCCTTCGAGGGGGGATCTGCACTGAGACCCCGGTGGTCTCCGTCGCGGAGAGACCCAGGGAGAAGAGGGAGAGAAGAGGCCGCGCGGGGGGGCTGGCGGCTGCCACAGGCACTGGCCGCCGGGAGGCAGGAGCTGCCCCTTCTGGCTCTGGGTTCCCGGCCAGCGCTGGGACCTGGGGGCTGGCTCAGGGTCCCTGAAGAGGGACAGAGGAGCAGTGGCCGCAGCACCGGACACTCACCCCGCCGAGGACTCTGGCTGTGCCCGGATACGGCCGTTCGGTCATTCATGCCCCAAGTCAGTAGTAGCTGAGGGCTTGCAGCGGCATGGCCTCTGTGCCCACCCCCCGCCCCCGTGAGATGCTGCCTGGAGGCGGGGCCGCAGGAGGTGGCCAGAGCTAGCTGGGGTCACGAAGCTGGGGCCCGAGGAGGGACTGGGGTCCTTACGAGCCAGCTGGCCTCCCTTCCTCTCTCCACCACGACCCAGAGCCTGACAGTCACCCTCGAGCCACAGCAGGAGCCCGCCCAGAACCTGCCCACGCGGGTCCCTGGACCTTGGACTCCCAGTGTCCACAGCTGGGAGGTCAGCACCCCGGCCCCCGCCCCGTGGTGTCCTGCTGGGACAGCCCAGAGCCTGCGTTCTAGCCACTCGCGGCAAGCTGCCCCGGGGGACCCCACCGCAGCCTGGGCAGGGGCAGTGTTGGTAAGAGCGAGGCCCTGGCCGCCCACGACGCACACACGGGAGACCACGCCCCGGGGCAGGGCTCCAGGACAACCCGTCCACAGGTTGGGCCAGGGCCGAAGTCTGGCTCCGAGGCGGCAGCCACTGAGCAGGGGCCCAGAACACAGTGTGTGGGTTTCCTCAGGGTCAGGCAGTCCTCCGGGCCAGAGGCCAGGAGGAGTCTGCCCTGGGCTGCGGGGGGGCCAGCTCCCGGAGGCTGCCTGTGCGCCCCTCGCCCGCCTTCAGGCCAGCACCGGGCGTCTCCCAGTCTCCACCTCCCTCCCACCAGGACCCCTGAGCCTGCATTTAGGGTCCAGCGGGGTAGCCCAGGGGGACGCCCACCGCTGGGTCCTCACCCTGGTCACATACACAGAGCCTTTGCCACCAAGTCCCTGTGTGCAGCGCACGGCTCGTACACTGCCAGGAGACCCAGGCGTGGCACCGGGCATCGGCCTCCCCGCGGGCCAGGTCGTGACCGCGCCGGCCCCTTGGCTGGGACCCTGTAGGCCTGAGCTGAGACGGCTGCAGCCTGCCCCAGGCTGACCCCGCGTCTGGCTGTGCTGGAGCCGTCAGGGGCACCTGCCCGGCCAGAGCCGCGTTCTCGCCGTGGGTGCTCGGGCGTTGGGCGGCCGGGGCTCCAGGGCTCGGTGCTAACCTCTCACCCATTACAGAGCTCAGCACCGCCGCACCTGCCAAGGCCACGGCTGGGACCCCCCAACACCCGCACCCCAATCATCACCGTTCCCCTCCACCCGCCGCCCATCCCTGGGACCCAGGTAGGGGGCGGGAACAGCTCCCAGCCCCCTTCTCCCTGTGGACCTCCCCTCCTGAGCAGCACAGAGACCATGTGTCCCAGAAGAAGCACACAGGGGCCCTAGAGCGGGGGCTGGGGCCAGAGGCTGCCACGGAGCCTCAGCCTTCCCACCCCTAGAATGGGCACGATCGTGGGGTCCAGCCCACCAAGGGCTGCTGAGTGGTCGGCGAGGGACGAGGCCGGGCAGCCGGGGCAGAGTCGGCAGCAGCGGTGTAGGAGCAGCTGCCATTCTGCCCAGCGTCCAGCCAGAGGCCAGGGTCTCAGAGCCGGCCCAGATGGCATCCCCGAGCCAGGCTGCATGCTGCCCTGGTTAGGGGTCTGTCCGCACAGTGAGGGCAAAGGGACCGGGCTGGACCCACAGCTGGTGCAGCAGGAGCGGGGCCCCTCTCTGTCCCCCCCGCCCCGTGCCAGTCCCTGTCTGTCTGGCAGGGTTGACCACGGAGGTTTCAGGGGCCGCATGGGGAGGGAGCTGCGTGGGCCAGGAGGCCAGACCACAGCGGGGCGGGCAGACGGGGCCACGGGTGTGGGTCTGGGCCTGGGCCTGGCCCCCCCCGGGGGGGCAGGGGAATGAGGGCTGGGAGGGTACCGCAGCCGCTGGGGCTCCTGGGCTCTCAAAGCCGCCTTCTCGGAGCACTGCCCGCTGCGGGAAGCCCCCGGGAGGGGCGGGAGGCCGGCGACTGCCAGCCCAGCTCTCATCTGCGTGGCTCCGGCCAGGAGCGAGCGGGCCAGTGAGGACGCCTGCAGGCTCTGGCCACAGGCACTGCCTGGGCTGATGGCATCTAGCTCCAGACAGCCCGGAGGGAGCCCCAGCCAGGGGTGGGGCCGGTGCCACGGCCACAGGCCCTCGGCCGCCATCTTGGAATCTGGAGCTTGCGAACAGCCGTGGGCATTGGGGGCACCCGCTGACCACACAGCAGCCGCTGCCCAGGGGCCGGAGTAGGCTTCGGATTCCGGGCTTGGGACGGCTCGCAGGGATCCCATGCAAAACCACGGCCGGCCTCCTGCTCACGAGGAGCAGACAGGAATCCCGCAGCCCCTGTGGGTGGTCTCAGGGGAGGTGGGGGGCTTCCTTCATCCCAAACCTCCAAGGCAAGGCCCAAAAGCGCTCAGAGGTGGGGGAGGGGCGGACTCAGAGACGCTCAGCCAGGAGTGGAGGGTGGGCAGGCGCCAGCCCGGGTGGCAGAGACCCACCCGCCCAGGACCTGCCTCCTGGCTGCCATGGTTCCCTGCCCAGGGGTCCTCTCTACCACGCCCTCAAGGGGCCCCGCCTACTGCAGGCCAGAGGAGCTATGTGGCTGCGGCCAGGGCCGGGGCGAAGAGCATCGGGGAGGGGTGGCGGGTAGGAAAGAGGACAGGGGGGAGACGGGGAAACACTTCCTGTGGCCCCTCTCAAAGCTTCCAGGCTTGGCTCTGCTCACCTGGGCGCCAGCTGCCAGGGCCCCGGATGGGATGGCTCCAAACAGCTGGAGCCAATCCCGCCCTCGTACGGTGGTTCCCCCCCCGCCCCCAGGACCTGCGGGAAAAGCCAGAGGCTCCAGCCGGGAAGCAGGTGTATCGCCAGCCCTTGCAACCCTCGGCTGGACCCGGTCCCACGGTCCCGCCCCACGGCAGGAAGTGCACCTGCCCGAGACCCGGGTGCGTGTCAGGCGCATTCAGTGAATAGCACCAGTGAACACTGCGAGGTGGGGGCGGGGGCTTTGGGAGGACCCCCAGCTGTGGCACCTGGTGACCTTGGGCGTGTGACCTCACCGCTGAAGGTCGTGCCCCTTAGCCAGAACGTGGGTACCGTTTGCGCTTCCGGTGGAGCTGCCATGAGGACTGAACCAGCAAACGGGCACACGGGATCAGCACTGCGGGTTTTTAGCAAACGGCCTTGTTGTCAGTCACAGCCCCTCTGGAAGGGGTCACCGCGTTGGGACCACCCCCTCCTCCAGGCAGCCTTCCAGACTTTGGACCTGGGGAGGGAACTGGAACATCGAACGAGTCGGATTTTCCCGGGAGGTTCCTGTCCCCAGGTGACAGAGGCTCATCATGTGGAGACGCTCGCTGCCGTCCGTGCCTCACGGGCAGGCACCGCTGGACCCCCCTGTGCCGGGGCCCTGTCTGTTCCCGCCTTAGAGTGGGCAGCAGGCGAGTGAACGGATGACCTGGGCGCAGTGGCACAGTCCCGAGAGTGGGGGTGGTCTTGGCCCCCCTCCCGGGGACCAAGGCCTGGCCCCCACCCAAACCCTTGCTCCTTGTCCTGGGACCCAGCCCCGTGTCAAACAAGAACGTGGCCTCAGCCGGCGTGGCCACCCGGGAGCCCCCCAGGGGGGCCTGAGGGCGCGGCAGATGGCCAGACTCCTCATCACTCACCACCTCGACTTGGCTCGCGGAGGTGCCAGGCCCGAAGCCGGAGCCTGGTGCGGCCAAGGTGAGCCCAACCTGGGAACGGCCTCGCTGAACCACTCGGTGCGTGGGGGTGGGGGCGGAGGGGGAGGGGGAGGGAGGGGGAGGGGGAGGGGGAGGGAGAGGGAGAGGCAGGGGAGGGGGAGAGGAAGGGGGATGGCCCAGCCCCGCCGGGGGTCCGGGGGAGGGAGCAGAACGGGGTGGCCGGGGGCAGAGGCCGAGGGGTGGCTGGGTGGGGGTGGGGTGGGGATGTGTGACAGCCGGGACACTGAGCGCCAAGCCCAGCTACGGCCCCCAGCACAGGCCCCGGCACAAGCCAGAAAGCAAACGGTGCAGCAGGCTGACGCCAGGCGGGCGCTTCCAGAGCCCCTCCAGGGCCCCACGTGGCAAGCTGCCCGCGGCGGCAGCGCGTGGGTCCATGATGCCGGCGCTGGAACGAGCCCCTGTTTTTGCCAGGGGAGCTTTGCCCGTCCCTGTCTCCCTGCCCTGGGTGGAGCGGAGCCTGCAGGGGAGGGCAGTGTGGGGACCCCCAGGACAGCGCAGGGCCCAGGGCCCGGGGGACAGGCAGCGCCCTTCTCCCCAACGGAGCAGGAACCTCAGGATGACAGTGATGGGGGGGCACATGGGCCCCTTCGGAGGGAGGCCGTGGGGCACCTGCCCAGGGAGCTGGGAGGAGGATGGGCTGGCACCCCCCTCCCCAGGCCTCCATTCCACAACTGTGGGCGGGTGGAGGGCAGGAGGGGGTGACACACGGGACCCCAGGGGAACCCACCATCCAGTCCTGCATGGGCCCGGCCGCTGAGCCCAGCTGGGGATGAGCAGCGTCCACTTGCTGAAGCCACGCAGGATAGGGTGGGTGAAAGGGCAGCGGGCCGACCTGGGGAGGGGCCGCCACCTCCAGGACCCTGCCTGGGCGGCCGTGGTCCCTCCGTCCTCGCTCTGAGCCTCCCCACCCAGGTCTGTCCAGGGGACGGGACCACGCAGCAGGAAGAGCTCCGGGAGTGACCAGGGCTGGGCGTTTGCCAGGAGATGACCTCACTCAGTCACTCAGCAAGCATGTGCTGCAGCCAGGAGCCGGGCTGAGGCCCAGCAGGGGGCACCAGTCCCAGGCCCCCACCCCAGTCACCAAGCGGCAACGCCTTCGGCCTGGTGCAGGGCCTCACAGCCCCCACCTGGATTCCTGCCTCTCCTACTTCCTTCCAGTAATGTATCCCCCCCTCGCCCCCAGGGCCCCCACCAGCCCCTCCCCATGGCCCCCACCAGCCCCTCCCCATAGCCTCCACCAGCCCCGCCCCAGGGCCCCCACCAGCCCCTGGCATCCCCAGTGGGGTCCAGCTGCCCAGCCTGCACTGGGCCATCGCCTGCTTGGGTCAGAAGGACTCGCTTACTGCCTCCACATGTACCAGGTGCCCTCACACCCCCCACAACCCCTGGACCACCCCCCCACCTTCTCCGTCTCGCACCTGCGAGCAGCCCTGGGCGCCTGCAGGGTGTTAGAGACGAGCACCGTGGCAGCTGAGGCCCCAGCTCTCAACACATGGCCTGGCACACACAGCTGAAGTGTGTGGACTGCTTCAGCCTCAGCCAGGCCTGGGCGTACACTTGCCCTGGGCGTCCTCTGTGATGCTGGGGTGGTCACGTCCCGCCCACCCAGGGTCCCCAGTGGAGTGTGGAGAGATGCAGGACCATGTCTCCGCCCTGGACACATTCAGCTCCGGTGCTGGGGCAAGGGAGGTGCTAAACGAATGGAAAAATGTCTGTAGGGGACGGCTTCCTCTCCCCAGAACTCGATCACTAGGAACAGCTGAGCCAGTTCCATGAAGAAGGACCAAAGCCACTGCCCGACGGCACCCACGGGTGCTCATGATCCATGCCGGCCAGTGCTGGGCAGACCCATGGACCTGGCGCAACCTGCAGTGGCCAAGGGGCCACGACAGCCGAGCCTTCCCCGAGAAAGGGTATGAGGCCCTGGGCATCCCTACAGGAGTGCATCCTGACCGACCCCCGGGGACCAGAGCGCCAAGGTTTTAGAAAACCCACGGCACAGATGTGGGTGGCCACTTCCTTGGCAGGATGCAGGAAGTGCCGCCTGGGAATGGGTGATGTTTCCAGGTGAGACTGCTGAGGGCACGGGGTCTCCTGCTCCTTACTGGCTGGCAGGAGGCAGGTGACAGAGCCCGCACGGCGTGGGAGAGGCTGTGTGTGATGGTGCCTCCCCGATGCCCTAGGATCTGTGGGGTGCAGCAGGAACTCTCCCCCATGGAAAGATTTAAAAAACGACCACACTGTTGCTGGCCTTGTGGCAGAGGGAGCTAAGCTGCCACCTGCAATGCTAGCATCCTTGTATGGGCGCAAGTTTGAGTCCTGACTGCCTCACTTCTGATCCAGCTCTCTGCTAGTGCTCCTGAGAAAAGCAGCAAAGGATGGTCCAAGTCCTTGGACCCCTGCACCTGCGTGGGAGACCTGGAAGAAGCTCCTGGCTCCTGGCTTCATATCAGCCCAGCTCTGGCCATGGTAGCCATTTGGGAAGTGAACCAGTGGATAGAAGCTCTCTTTCTCTCTCTCACTCTTTCAACTAAATAAATAAATATGTTTTAAAGAGATAAGTTTCCTTTGGTGCAAAAAAATTGTTTAAAAGATTAAAACAGAAAACAAGCAAGCAGACACAGAAATGGGCGAGCAGCTTGCACGGGCATTTTACAAGGGGGTCTCTGGACTGCCACTCAGTCAACACAGGAAGGAAGCGCTCAGCTTTGTGAATCACCCAGGAGATTCCAGTGAAAGCCACAGGGATGGCGTGGGTGCACGTGACAGGATGGCCACGGAAGAGGCTGGGTCATGGCCAGGGATGGCGTGGGTGCACGTGACAGGATGGCCACGGAAGAGGCTGGGTCATGGCCAGGGATGGCGTGGGTGCACGCGACAGGGTGGCCACGGAAGAGGCTGGGTCATGGCCAGGGATGGCGTGGGTACACGTGACAGGATGGCCACGGAAGAGGCTGGGTCATGGCCAGGGATGGCGTGGGTGCACGTGACAGGATGGCCACGGAAGAGGCTGAGTCATGGCAAGTGCTGGAGGTGGTGCTGGAGATCCAGAAAACCCACAGGGTGTCTGCGTGGTATTGTCTGGGGCAACCGAGGGTGGACGGATCTAGAAGGGATGGTGGGGTCAGAGCTGGGCGATGCTGTGGTTTCTGGTGTGGGGCCCTAGGCTTCGCCTGGAAGCTGGTCACTCCCCAGCAGCTTAAGTCAGCATGCTCCCTGGAAATCCTGGCCCACAGCAGCCAAATCCTCCCCCAAACCCAGGCCCACACAGCCGTGGATGCTGCCTGCCTCCGTGTCCACTGCTAATCACGGACGCAATTCAGGAACCAGTGTGGCTGTGTTGGTTGACACGGCCTTGTACCTAATGTGCCACACGTGAATAACAAAGATGTGACATTGGAACTCAACTCCTTGACCAGCCGCGGGAGACGCTTGTTTGTAGGAGGCACGAGTTTCAAATCCTGGAAGAGTAGCGCCTGGCTTCTGAGCTACTCGTGGTGTGATGGCTTCTCCAGCACTATTTCTTTCTTAATCATTCTTTATTTGAAAGGCAGAGTTAGAGAGAGAGAGAGAGAGAGAGAGAGAGATCTTCCATCCGCCAGTTCACTCCTCAAATGGCTGCAACGGCCAGAGCTAGAGTAGGCCGAAGTCAGGAGCCAGGAGCTTCACCCGGGTCTCCCACGTGGGTGCAGGGCCCAAGCTCCTGGGCTGTCTTCTGCTGGTTTCCCAGGTGCATTCGCAGGGAGCTGGACTGGAAGTGGACAGCCAGGACTCGCACCGGCCCCCATAAGGGATGCCGGCATCATAGGGCATGGCTCTACTGGCTGCGCCATGGCGCCGGCCCTCTCCAGCGCTTCCTGAAGTCCTCACAGCCCACAGAGCCATGGGGGGCCGTTTGCATCTCTGCTGAAAACACGCCCCAGTGTAAACTACCCCCGCCACTGACACAGGGTCGGGAGGGGACACGTGGGGGTGTGGCCACACTGCAGATTCAGTCTATCTGCTTTTTTTAAAAAAAATATTTTATTTATTTGAAAGAGTTACAGAGAGAGGTAGAGGCACAGAGAGAGGTCTTCCATCTGCTGGTTCACTCCCCAGATGATCGCAATGGCCAGCTGTGTCAACCCGAAGCCAGGAGCTTCCTCCAGATCTCCCACGTGGGTGCAGGGCCCAAGGACTTGGGCCATCTTCTACTGCTTTCCCAGGCCACAGCAGAGAGCTGGATTGGAAGAGAAGCAGCCGGGACTAGAACTGGCGCTCATATGGGATGCTAGCGCTTCGGTCCAGGGCGCCACGGCGCCAGCCCCAATTTCCTTTTTTTTTTTTTTTTTTTTTTTTGACAGGCAGAGTGGACAGTGAGAAAGAGAGACAGAGAGAAAGGTCTTCCTTTGCCGTTGGTTCACCCTCCAATGGCCGGCGCACCGCGCTGATCAGAAGCCAGGAGCCAGGTGCTTCTCCTGGTCTCCCATGGGGTGCAGGACCCAAGCACCTGGGCCATCCTCCACTGCACTCCCGGGCCA
>CM027387.1:108056063-108076566 GCA_015711505.1 Sylvilagus bachmani
CCCTCCTCCCTTCACGCCCTCCTCCCTTCACTCCCTCCTCCCTTCACGCCCTCCTCCCTTCACTCCCTTGCTGCTGGCCCCGCCTCCTTCATTCATTCCCTGGCCCCGGGACACCCCTGGAGCCGCAGTCGAGGAGGGACCCTGAGGCCCCACCTCCTGCCCAGGCCCAGCTGCCTCCAGTTCCAGAAGCTTCTACAGTGGCCGCGCAGCCTCCGGCCAGGAAGCGGAAGGTGCAGAAATAGAGCTGCACAGGGCTGCGGGGCCGGAGGCCGGGCTGGGGCAGGAAGCTGGGGGACGGGGGAGACAGGAGAGGGCCGGGGAAGGTGGGCTGGGGTCGCAGAGCCCCCGGCCCTCCATCCACCCACGCCCGAGCCCAGCGTGCCCCATGCCGCGGGCTGCAGCTCCCAGAACCCCACTTTCCCAACAGAAACCCGGTTGCAAGAGCGCTCCCGTTTGCTCCCGGGTGACCCAAAGCCGTGCTCGAGGCCAGGGCCAAGGCTGGATCCTGGGGGGGAGCCGGTCCCAGCGCCTCACTCGCCTCCTGCTCACCCGTGTGACCTCCTGGTCACATACAGATAACACACCCATGTGCACACACACATATATGTGCACACACAATACCCATATGTACACACACATCCGTGTGCACATAAACATATCCATACATACACATACACACCCGTGTGCACATCCATGTACCCATCCATACACATACACAGGTGCACTTACACACATCCATACATCCATGTGCACACACACATCCATACATGCACATGCATACACACGGCCATGTGCACATGCACACAGGTCATGCACACACATGCACACATGTGCACGCACATGCATGACACCTACACATGTACGTGCGTGCATGTACATATACACGTGTGCGTGCACGCAAATGCACATGCATCCACACGTGCACATACACACATCCATACGTGTGCTTACAGAGTTGTACACACATGTACACATGTACATACATGCATATACACACATGCACATACAGACGTGTGCTTACACAATTCATACAGGCACACAGTTGTACATACACACATACACACGTGCACATACACAGTCCGTGGGCTGGGGTCCATCACGGGCTGAGACGAGGCCCGGGCTCCGTGCTTCCTGGGTCGGTTCCACCTGCAGCTCCAGCAGGAGCCCGTGGCCCCAGGTCACCCCCGCACCCCGAACCCTCGACAGCCGGGACCCCTGCTGGGTGCTGGCTGATGCTGGTGACTGAGCGTATGCGCCGTGGTTGGTCCTACGACCCCCGCAAAGCCGGGGTCTCCAGGGTGGGGGCCCCCGCTCGCTGGTGACAGAGCCCCAGACAGCCATGGGCGCCGGGAGACACTGGGACGAGTGGGGGCAGAAGTAAGTCCTGGGCCCCTCTCCGGGCCCTGCCCCTTGCCCCACAGTCCAGGTGCCGTCACCACCAGCCCCAGGCTCCCCCCACTCTGTGTGGAGGGACACGAGTAGGGTCCACACCCTGTGCCCCATGGCCCTGCCTGGAACCGGCACTTTGGTGAAGGACGCAGGGCGAGGCCCCCAGCAAAGCCACCTGGGCCCCCCCACCCCTGCAGCCTCCCCGGGGTGGGCGGCGGAGGCGGGGCCAGGCCATGGGGCCCAGAGCCGCCTGGCTGACCTTGGGCAGTGAGAGGAGCACCTACCAGCCCGGGCCCGAGGCGCGGAGAGTGGCTCTGGCCAGGCAGGGGCCCAGGCGCCCCCACGCCACCATCTTTAAGGGCTGACTGGGGAGCTCTCGGGGGCGGCGGTCCGGGCAGGCTCCCCTCCTGGTGGGGTCAGCTGGGCGCCCGTGCACAAGCCCCAGCACACCCACCCATGAGGAACGCCTGCGTCCACCTGTGGCTAACAAAGCCGGTTAACTGGGCAGAGAGGAGGATGCCAGGGAGCCGAGGCCCCGCCTCCTGGGGTCCGAGCGGCCTCGGAGAGGACACCCCGGGGCCAGCACCGGGCACTGCGGCTTTGCAAACTGTGTTCCCAAAGAGTTTTTATTTTGCTCAGAAATGCTGAAAAGAAAAAAAAAATAGATGGCATAACGTGTTTTAAAATAGCACGCGCTCTTCCCGGCTTGTGCCTGGCTGAAGGGATGCGATTCCCCGGGTGCAGGTGGCCGGCCCGCGGCAGGAAGTGTGGGCGCACAGCTCGGCGCTGGTGTTTCCCGACCTCTTTCATGGCCGTGCTTCCCGGTGAGTCCACACAGCAGGGCTGCGCCCGGGGTGGCCCCTGCACCGGCTTCCCCCCGGCACCCACTGCCCCGGGCCTGAGACACAGCCAAGGAGCCAGACCCACCGCAGGTGACTCATGGTCGCTGCACCTGACGGGGGCCCGGCCCCAGCCACCCTCCCTGCCGGCCCCCGGCCCTCTCCCAGCCCAGACAAAGGGGTCTCTCAGTCACCTCCATATTTTCCCACGTGCGAGCCGGCCTTTGGAGACTGTCCCCACCCGGTAGCTGCACACTTCACAGTCAACATTCATGAGAAGTGGCTTGGGGTGGCGCTGCCGGTGGCCGGGGTGCACAAGCGGGCCTTTCACCAGAAGCCGCGGGGCGGGGACGGGGGGCTTGCGCCTGTGGGGACGCGGCCCCATGGCCCACCTGCAGATAGGAGCAGGCTGGCTGCCAGGGGACAAGAGGGGAAGGGGCGGCCAGCAGGTGATGGAGAGGCACCAGGGAGGGTTCTGCTGCGGTGGGGGGGCAGGGTGCACCCCCCAGGCCAGGGCTGCTCAGCACAGGTCCCCAGAGGATTCTCAGCACTGCACCTGCCGGTGCCTGGCTACCTGGCCCCTCACCCTCTGTCCTGGCTGAGGTGTGGACAGCGCTGGGCACAAACCAAACTTGTGCTGCCTCTTGGCTGGGGCCCTGGGGACGCTGCGGGCTTTCACTGCCCAGCAGGGCAGCCGCCAGTGCCACGTGGCCACCGAGCATGGCAGCGTGGCCGCTGGGTGCCGAGATGGCTGGGAGAACACAGCCACGCCAGGTTTGGAAGGCTGGATAGGCGGTCTCAGGAGCCATCGGCTTGGAGACCGCAGCAGCAACAGTATCGATGTTGCATTCAGAAAAATACACTGGGGCTGGGGCCGCGCTGTGGCCGGGCGGGTAAAGCCTCCGCCTGCGGTGCCGGCACCCACATGGGCGCCGGTTCCTGTTCTGGCTGCTCCAGTTCCCATCCAGCTCTCTGCTGTGGCCTGGGAAAGCAGTGGAAGATGGCCCAAGTGCTTGGGCCCCTGCACCCGCATGGGAGACCAGGAGGAGGCACCTGGCTCCTGGCTTCAGCCTGGCCCAGTCCCGGCCATTGCAGCCATTTGGGGGGTGAACCTGCAGATGGAAGGACCCTCCCTCTCTCTCTCTCTCTGTATGTGTGTGTGTGAGTGAGACTCTGCCTTTCACATAAACACATACGTGGATTCTTGGTGCTTGTTCCTCTGAACAGTGCCGAAGGACGAGAAGGGACGAGCTCCAGCCCCTCTCCTCAGCCGGAGCGCCTCCACCCGCCTGACATGGAGCCGTTAGCCCCCAGGGCTGCAGGCTGGGGGGACCCCAGGTGGAGGGGAGCGAGCACGCGGCTCTGCCCCAGCCGCCGGGCCCAGGGCTGCACTCCCCAGGGGCGCTCAGCTCTGCCCACTATGATTCAGACCTTCCCGGGGCCCACGTCTGCCCGGCCCTGGAATTCAAAACACGGCCTGTGGTCAGGCCCGAGCCGCAGCAGTGACTCAGCGAGCCGCTCACAAAACAGGCTTTGGGACGAGAGACCAGGCGCTGGGCAGGCTGGACACTGCGTCCACCAGCCTCCGCCAGGCGGCCTTCGCATATGTAGGCCGGGCTCGGCCACAGGGCAGTGAGGTGGGGGCGCGGCCCCAGCCCCAGCAGAGACCCCGAGGAGTCCTCCCATTTGAGTTCTTCCTCTCCTTGGAGACACCTACATTCCTCCATCGGTCAAGCTCCCATGGCCTTCTAGAAGTTTCTCCCCATCCCAGGCACCCCGTGCCTCCTCCTAGCGTCCCCTCCTCGCCCAGCATCCAGTCAGCTCTGAGGACAGGGGATCCAGCCCCCCAGTGAGAGCCTGGCACACAGGGAGAGGATGGCTGACGCTCGGGTGTCCCGGGGGCGGCTGCTGAGCCCCCAGGCCCAGACCGAGCACAGAGGGGCGCCCGCAGGCCACCGTGGCAATG
Source organism: Sylvilagus bachmani (assembly GCA_015711505.1). Taxonomy (NCBI): domain Eukaryota; kingdom Metazoa; phylum Chordata; class Mammalia; order Lagomorpha; family Leporidae; genus Sylvilagus; species Sylvilagus bachmani. The sequence continues at coordinate 108,060,258 of CM027387.1, forward strand.
GTCACCTCCATGTGGGCACGCACAGCCGGGCCGCAGGGTGCACGGGTCTGGGGGCTGGCTCGGCTTCCCTCCCTCTGCCTGAGACCCACGCGGACACAAGCTACAGGTGGGGGCCGGAGGAGGAGACTGGACCAGTGACGCCTGTGACGCTGTAAAGACGGGCACCGGTGACAGGTGGCGGGGGGCGGGGCCACAGGTGCTTCTCTCCCATTGCCTGCCTCTCTGTGCTGAGCTGGTTCCCTGGGGACGGACACCAATGCGAGAGATCCCCTGAGGGAGATCGACATCTGCTGTCCCCTTTCGTTCTGGGCCCCGGGGCAGCCACCGAGGACTGAGGCAGGCCCAGGGCCGCAGCGAGGTGAGAGAGGACCTGTGTTCTGTAATGACCTTCAGCGACCTTCAGCGACCTTGACTCTGCCTTTTCCCAGCTCGGGTGGAGCAGGTGCCGCCTGCTTTGACTGGGAGCAGCGGGAACCATGAGCAGCAGAAGCGGGGAACGAGGTTGGAGAAAGCAGAGCCCCCGGTCCTGCTCTCTGAGCGCGGTTCCCAGCACCGGGGCCGACGGCCCTGCCACCGGGGTGAAAGGCCGCTTCGGCGCCGCCTGGCTGGGCGCCGTGGTTTGGATGGATCCCCTCGACGGCACCGGGGGCAGCGGGACGCACACGGGGCGCCCATGCTGGAGTTTGACCTTTCACTGCCCGACACCCAGCAAAATAAACCCCGGGAAGGGATCGATGTGGGGAACCGCAGCCCCGGCCACCAAGGGGCGAGGGACAGGCTGGGACGCCGCCCTGCAGCCCTGGCCCCCGGCCCGGAGTCGGCCTACGGGAGGTGGCGCTGTGGCCGCTGTGGGGGTGCCCTGGGCGCCCCCACCTCTGCTGGAACCCTTCCTGCCAGGGCTGAGAATGCACAGACCCAACGGGGGTGACCAGTGGACACTGACGCCGCTGGCTCGGACCCCAGACCACACAAGCAGGGGCCTTCCAGGAAAGGGACGCTGGGACAGAGATATGCGTGTGCACACAGACTGACACACACTGACACAGACACACACACCAACACACGTACACACATGCACACACACACACGGGTAGGGGGAGATGCCTGGCGGAGCCCTCGCAGCCCCCGCGGCCCCGCCCTGGCCTGGCCGTGAGCCTCTGCGGCAGGAGGCCGTCCTGGGCGACGCTGCCACCATTGCTGTCATTCTGTGCCGTGTTTAGGGCCCCGTGGCGATGCCTGGTTACAGGAGCCCCAGGAAATCCATCCAATGGCCCAAACGGAGGGGCCGGGGGCTTGCTCCAGGTCGCACAGCATGGTGGGGGCAGGGAGGGGTCTTCAGCTGGCCCCTTCCAGCCCAGGGGCTCCAGAGATCAGAAGCCAGAGGCAAATATGGAAAGAGCCAGACCGCGGGACCCAGTCTGGAGGTCCCATGCTGGGCCTCCACTGATGGAGCATGAAATGGGCGTGGCCATGGCTCCTGCCCCAGGCTGCGGGTACGGGGGGGGGGCAGCAGGCACCGGCGCTGGGTCACACTGGGGCTGTCACCGCATCCTACAGCCCAGGCCGCACTCCAGGCCACCAGGGGCTGGGCTGGGCGCTGTAAGGAGCTGAGTGAATGAAGGAGCGGACATGGGGCTGCCCCACGCCAGACCCCCAGGGAAACGGGCCTGGACTGCCCTCTCGAGCCCCGCAGGTGACCAGCAGCGCTGTCAGCCCTAGGAAGGGCCTGGCTCGGTGGAAGAGGCCAGGCGCACACCTCCACCTTGTCCCATAACCGAGGAGCCACCTGGGCTCCACGCTGGGGGGTGCGGCTGGTGGAGCTCCCGGCTAGCCGCCAGCCCCCCTGCCCCAGGGGTCTCCACGCCTGCGTGTGGGGGGTGTGGCCTGGGGACAAGGTTGATTTCCGCACTTGGAGTCATATCCTGAATCAGTTGATTGGAGGGATCGCAAACGGAGATCGGGGTGGGCCTGGGCTCGGCAGGTGAGCCCTTTAGAATGTTCTAGTAGCCAGAGACATCGTCGTCGCGGGCTTGAAGAAGCAGCCGCCGCCTGCCCCACAGCTGCACGGATGAGAATCGTTCCATCGGCGTGAGCGCACGGGAGAGGAGTCCAGCCCCGGCTGACACCCTGACTCACAGACCCCCAGCCGGTCCCGAGCCCACCCACCCAGACCAGAGGATAATTCACCCTGTGGACGCAGCTCCGGAGCTGGTGACCGTCTGTTATGCAGCTGTAGAAATCCAGCCTCAGAAGCAGGCGCAGGTGCCACAGAGATGAGCCCACAGCTGCAGGGATAGGGCGGGTGATGGGGCTGAACCTGCTGCCCTCCCCCACCACCCGGCTAGCTGGGGCTGGGGGCTCCTGCGGGCCGAGTGTGGCCCCGGCCCTAGGAGCTCAGAGTGTGGGTGGGTGGGCACCACCAGGACCCCCTGGGGCCCACAGGGGCTGCTTCGAGGTCGCAGCAGGTGGGAGTCTCGGATGCACCCCTGCTCTGATGGCGGAACCCGGGCAAGGGCTCCTGGGAGGCCGGTCAGGGCTGACCACCGGCGTGCAGGCCGCAGAGAAGCGTGCAAGGCGTCCGCGCGCCTGCCCAGACGCCAGCCCAGGCTGGGCGCCGTCCTGCCCACCACCTCAGGTCCCAGTGCCCCCCGGCAGCGGGGGTGATGGCCGGTCAGAACTGTGCCTCTGTGCCCTCCGACCGCGCCACGTGACCGGTCAGGCGAGTGACCGCAGCCCTGTCGTTCTGCCCAGGACCATCCAAGGGACCGCCCGCCCACGCCACTTGGACAGCCGTGCGGCCAGGAGGTATTGCCCCGGGCTCCCCCGCGTTTAAACATGGCCCCTGACCCTCAGGGCCCAGGGGCCAGGGGCCGCCCCGGAGCAGAGGCAGCTGATGGGTCATCCCAGTCTGGCCAGGACTGGGGCCCTGGTGGAGCCTGGCCCCACCCCCCGGCCTCCCACCGAACTCCCCCCGTGATGTCACGATGGTCTCCCCGCTTTCTGGAGAAGTAGGCCTGGGGGAGGGGTGGCACGGTTTGGGGTGTCACCAGCAAAGCTGCTGTGAACGCCGGGGCACCAGCTCGCGCGAGGCCATGGCGTTTCCGTCCCCCTCGGTGGCAACCAGAGCTGAGCCGCACGGAGAGGCGCACGCGGCTTGGGAAGACCCTGCCGGAGTTTTCCAGAGAGATGGTGCTCCCCATGCGCCGAGGAGCAGCGTGGGGCGTCCCCGGGGCCCACCCGGGACCTGCACTTCTCCTTCTCAGAGCCGGGGAGTGGCCCCGGGGACCACACACAGGTGGCGGCCGTCGGGGGCCCCTCCAAGCCCCGGGTTTTCTTCCTCTCAGGCCGTTTCTCCCGGGTGCCCCACGCTGGAGAACTCCTGTTGCCGGGTTGTCAGTGCGGTGACCGCTCCCCTGCAGTGTCAGATCAGCCTCGCCGGGCCCCCCCCCTCACCTGGCAGGTGTCGGCCCCGGGATGGGGTCCTCGGCCCCCATTTGGGCTCCCCGGCCCCCACTTGGGCTCCCCCCAGTACCCAGCGGAGTTCACGTTTGTTAACCCCACGGTGCCCTTTGGCTCAGGAGGGAAATGCAAACTCTTCATCCCGGTCCTGGCCCCGGCTCACGTCATCCCCCCAGCACAGGGGCCCCACCACACCCCGACACGTGGGGGCCCCCCCTGCTCTGCCCACACTCATCCTTTCCAGAGCAACACACACACCCATATGCACACACGCAAGACACGTGTGCACACAGACACACGTGCACACACTTGTACACATGTGCATACGTGCGCACAGACATGTGCATGCCATTGCACACATGTACACTCCCTTGCATGCAGACAGGTGTGCACAGAGACACACGTGCACACACTTTGTGCATATTTGCAAACACATATGCACAAGATACATGTACGCCGTCACATGCATGTACACACCCTTGCATGCACAGGTGTGCACACACATGTGCTCGGGGCTGTGTCTGAGTGGCTGGCTGGAGGCTCAGTCTCCAGCTGAGCTGGGAGGGGGTGGAGCCCAGAGGCGGGGAGGGCCCTGCCCTGGGAAGGGGCCCGTGGTGCCCGCCGGCTCTGCTGCCGGGCTGTGCAGCTGTCCACTGTCCTGCGCCCTCCCGCACACAGCCAGCTCCCTCTGTTCCTCTGCCTGCGGTGGTGCAGCCAGGGGCCCCCGCCAGGGGCTGGATGGAGGGGGCTGCCCAGCCCTGAACGCACGGCCGCCAGGGCTACAGCCCAGTAGCCCCTTCCCTGCCCAGGTACCCAGTTTCTGGGATTTCGGTAGAGCAACGGGAGACAGATTCCGACACGCGTGCACACACCCTGAGCACCGAGACGCTGCGGGCACGCACAGGGCTCCTGTGCAGGCCTGGGTCTCTGCATGGCAGCTCCCTGTTCCAGGCCGTGTCCCTGCAGGAGAGACCCCCCCAGTCAGGCTCTCTCCCCTCCCCCAACCCCACTCTCGCACGGGGCTGCGAGCAGGGGGGCGGGGAAGCGGCTGCTCCGTCCCCAGGCAGCAGGGGAGGGCAGCGGGGTGAGGGTGAGGCCTGGGAGCCTGAGCTGCTGGGCGGGAGGGGCCCACTGGGCAGCCCCGCCCTCACCGCCGGGGCTGGGAAAGCTGAGCCAGTCCCGAGGGGCCGCGCGCTATGGCACTGTGACCGTTCGATGGCCGTCCCTGGAGAATTTCAGGGTGCTCCAGGGAGGAAGAGGATCTGCCCGCCCCTTCCAGAGGGAGGCCTGTCCACTCGCCCCACGGCCGGGAGTGTCTGGGAAGGGAGCCACGAGGGGCAGTGCTTGGGCGGAGCCTCATCCGGCCTGCCGCTCACGGGGAGGGGGGGGGGGTCCCAGTCTGGCTCTGCCACCAGGCAGGTACAGCCCACTCCCAGCAAAGGAGAAACCCAGCGATTTCATTCTCAGCTGGTCACAGCTGCTCGCCAGTGCTACTGCTGTCATGCCCATGGGGCACCAGGCCGCCGGGCCCCGCGCCTGCAGGTGCACCCCGCCGCCCCCTTCCCGGGGCACCTGGCTTCAGCCTGGGCACTGCGGACTCCTCCCCGGGGCGTGGGCGTGCTCTGTCTCTCTGAATCCTGGGAGGGGCTTGAGTCCCGTCTCTCCCAGCAGTGCCCGCCGGGACCCCTCCCTTTGAGGGCTCCGTGCGGGGTTCCCCGGCCTCTCTCGGGACCCCTGGGGTGCACAGGGGCCGTGGGGGAGCTCCCGGCAGTGGACACGGATGGGGAGCATCCAGGAGGCGGGGAACGTGGAAGCTTCTGGAGGGAGTTGTGTGGGGGCTGGGGGTATCTTGAGGCTGGGAAGACACCGGATACGCGGGCCCAGAGTTCAGGGGCAAGGTCACGGCGGAAGATGCGAATGTGGAAGCCGTCAGCCGTAGGCTCCCATCCATGGGAACCGATGAGCTCATGGGGGCGGCAGGGGACCCGCATCCCACGGGCTCGGCAGCCCCAGGAGGTCAGGGGTCCCGGTCTGTGAGGCACCAGCAGATCCTCCAGAGTGCCGGGGAAGAGGGCGGGGCCTCCCGGCCGGGCTCCCAGGCTCCAGCAGGCAGCACCAGAGCAGAGGCTGCTGGGAGTGGTGCTGACGGAGTGGCAGGGGAACCTGGGCGTTGGCACGGAGCAGAGCGGGGGCGGAGCTGGGGGGCGCAGAGGTGGGGAACAGCCCCTCCCGGGGAGGCACGCCTGGGTTTGTGGGCTTGCGGCGCAGAAGTGAGGCATGGCCTCCATGCTCCCATTTACCAGACAGGTAGACTGAGGCCTGGGGAGATAACCGGGCTGCCGGTGAGGAGCTGAGGTTTGCACCCTGCAGCTCGGCCCCGGGGGCCCCCGAGGAGCAGCCAGGCCCCCTTGTGAGGCTGCTGGCCGTCTCTGATCCTGAGGTTGATGTTCAATGTTGCCCAGCGGGTCTGGATCCCTGCAGGCCCCCAGTCCTCACCCCAGCCGGGTGGCACCCTACAGGACCTTCTGTCCCAGGCCCTGGGGGAGGGAGGCCCAGGCCTGAATTCCTGAGGCCTGCTGGTGCGGTGCAAGGCGACCCTCCCTAGAGGGCACTGGTTCATGAATGAGCTGAGGGTCCTTCCTGCAAAAGTGGGACCGGGGACCAGGGGCCAGGCCGGGAGGGTGGGGGCCAGCTCCCACGGCCTCTGTCGGGGTGGGCATCGGGGCGGGAGGGCTGCTGGGAGCAACCTGCATTCCGGGCGGCTTGTTCTGTCCTCTGGGCATCCCCTTGTGTCTCCGCCTCTTCGAGACTTTTCCGGGCCTGGGATTCAGCAGCACACGGGCAGCGCGGGCCTCGGGGGCGCTCAGGCCAGTGTTAGCCTGGTCGGCTCTAGACGCCCCGGCCGGCTCCTCCTGTGCAGTCTGCTGGCACCTGCCAGGCAAAGGCTGGTGGGACTTGATTTGGCAGAGAAGTGACAGCGACGGAGGTGTCCCCCGGGGGAAAGATGGATCCGCTACGCTGCGGGCGGACGGAGGGGGGGTGGGGGTGTCACAGCAGGGGTCAGGCCACACAGGCCAGCGGGGACTTGGAGAAGCTGAGCCCTGCCCGCCTGGCTCCCACAGGCCACTGCCCTCTCCCAGATGTGGGGTTGTCTGGGTTCCCGGGCAGCCTTCCACGTAGACCCCACCCACCGGGCCGCACCCTGACAGGAGCTGGCTGTGCTCGGGCAAGGCGGTGGCCGGGGCTCTGATGCCCACGTGCCCCGCACCCCCTGTGACTGAGCCCCAGCCGCCGGCCGGCAGGTGGTCCACTGATTCTTGCTTGGCCTTGTGCACCTGCAAATCCTGTCGCTCGTCCATCAGCCTCTCAGCGCCAGCCCCTGGGATGATGGATGCGTGGGAACTGGGGGTGCAGCGGCACCAGAGACAAAGACCCTGCTCCCGGGGGGCCTGTGTCCCAGTGCAGGAGACAGCGACCCCCCCAGGCCATCCCAGAGGTGACGCAGAGACGGGGGGCGCACCGTGCTCCGCGAAACAGCCCAGCCCAGCCCAGTTCCCGAGCTGGTGCCCAGGACCCCAGAACGTGACCTCGCGCACAGGAGTCACGGAGTCAGGGTGAGGCCATAGGGATGGGCCCCGAGCCCACGGAACTGGTCAGAACTGGACCTGGCCACACGGATGCGGCCCACAGAGGGCCAGCTCGGGGCCGGCGAGGCCGTAAGTCACCCTCATGTGAGCTGCAGGTCTCTGGCCTTTGTCAGAGCGAGGGAGGGGCCGGGGAGGTGACCCTGCCCGGTGGTCCAGAGGGGCCTCGCCGATGAGGCCCACATGACCAGACCCCCGCCGCGCGGACGGGCAGCGGGGAGCTCCCGGCTGGGGAAAGAGCTTGGCCTGACCCCACCCGGGTCTCCCCCGCGGGCAGCAGGGACCCGAGGACCCTGGGCCGTCGCCTGCCCCGCTCAGGGTGTGCGTTAACAGGAGGCAGGGGCTGGAACCGGGCGTCCCGGGGGGCCCAGCCCCTGCACCCGAGCTTTCTGCTTTCATGGAACAAAGCAGGCGTCTCCCGGGCACAGCAGGGGCCTCTGTGCCGGTGAGCCCCGTGCTGGAAGGTGTGGGGTCCCCAGCCCCCAAAACCTCTTCCTCTGCTGCCCTCCCTTGTATCCACTTTGCCCACACAGACGCGGTTGGGGCTCGAGTGTGTGGAGCGGACCAGCCTCCCCGACAGGAGGGGCAGTGATCTGGAACATTCCGCCCCAGGACCTGCCCCGGTGCTGCAGGGCTGGGGTCGCAGGGGCTTCTCTTTGGCGTTGGAACTGCATCTGAGCCCTGCCCACGCCTCTCGCACCCCCACTCCCATCCGGTCTCGTCCCCCCCCCCCCAGCACCGTCGGCGCTGATGTCACCGCAAGGCGCCTTTCTCTCTCCTGCACCCAGCCTGGGCGTCCAATGCTTCGGGCACACTGGCTCGGCGTTCCGGGCCCTGGCAACCTAGCACGCTCCCAGGGAGAGCCCTGCACCTGACCCCCTACCCGGCGGGAGAAGTCACTCTGACTGCTGAGCCCCCCTCCCCCGCCTCCCCAGGCTGAGGCTGCTGGACCCCGGGGCCGGCCTGGACCTTACACGGCGAACGGTCCACATGGTGCGAGGCTCCGGCGTGGTGGCCCCAGAGCTGCAGGGTCTCTGGTGGCCTTTCCCACAACCCACAGGGGACGGCAGGTGTAGACAAGCCGCCGCCCAGCCCTGCCCAGGCCTGCATCCCAGGCATGTGGTCAGCCACCCGTGCTGCTGACCCCACCCCGCGAGCCTGCTTCTGTCTGCCCTGGGCCCTCCGCGCCCCTCCGCGCCCCTCCTCGCCTCCCCGTTCCCAGGGCCACGCCATTCACTGTTAATTAACCAGGGGAAGGAAGCCCGGGCGGGGGCTGGGGGGCTGCTGGGGCCTGCGCTTCCTGGGGCTCCCATTCAGAGGGCCCGGGACAGGTGCTGCGAGCCCATCGGAGAGACGAGGGGAGACTGAGTCCTCCCGCCCACCTGTTCTAGTGCAGGTAGGGGCGGGGCTGCAGCCTCCGTCGTCCGGCTTCTCCAAGTCCTCTTCGGAGTGCCGGTGGAGCCCCAACCCGGCCCACCTGTGCCAGGGCCGCCTGGCCGCCTTGAATTCGGAAGGAGAGGCAGAGACAGAGGAAGGCGGGCGGGGGGTGAGGCCCCTGGGGGACTGAGACCCCCAACTGGCCTGCGTCCAGGGGCAGGGACGGACAGGTCAGGGAGGGGCCTCTCCGAACAGCGCCCCTCCCCTCCCGTGCTGCACGGGGGTCTGGGAGGGGCCCCTTCCTCTTACAAACCAGACTGGCCTGAGCCGCTGAGAGGGCCTGGGGCAGGGGGAGGGTAGCGGTTCTGACCACAAAGGCGTCCCCAGAGGGACCCCAGCCCCCCAGCTCCCGAGGCTACCCCCACGCTGCCCCAGAGCTCCGTCCGATGGCAGGGAATGCCGGGTGGGCTGCACTCCCCCCCCATCCCTCCACCAATTCTACAGAGAAGGCGCCAGCTCCACTTCACAGATGTGGAGACTGAGTCACAGTGGCTCAAAGGATTGAATGGATCCCCGTGCATCCTGTGTGGCCGTGGCGCTGTCAGCCCTGGCAAGACCGGAGACAGAGATTCCCCTCAGGATGCAAGCAGGTACCCCCTCCTCCAAGAAGCCCCCCAGATGTCCCGGGGGTGCCTTCTACTCTCTCCTTCCCCGTGAAGCCCTGCGGCGGCTGGACACTGCTCCCACACCCCCGAGCTATGTCCACGGCAGGACTGCAGACGCGACCTCTCTCCCTGTGCACGACGGGGTCGCCCCGACTACCTGGGACCCTCAGTGCAGCGTCGGTGTCTCTGCGAGCCGAGGAGAGGGCAGAGGGAGACGGGCAAGGGGGCCGGTGGGTGAAGCTGGCTCGGCGTCCCAGCCGGGAGCCCGTGGACTCGTGGGCACCTCGGACTGCGGCCACCGCCCGGGCTCACCGCCCTCCCCATCTCAGCCTCTCAGAGAGACGCCCGAAGGACCGGGCCGTGTGACGGAGAAAGCAGAGCCGGCAGTGGCGAGGCCACGAGCCAAGGCCCGTCACGTGTGGCTGGCAGCCGCCAAGGCCGCGGGAGAGGCGCCCCTCCCAGCGAAGCCGCCCTCGCCACCGCCGCAGGGGCCCCCTCACTTCTGAGGGCTGGAGCCACCCAGGGTGCGGCCATCTGTACCGCAGCCCCGGGCCCGCAGCCCCTCCTCCCCACCGGCCGGGACCTCCATTGCCTCGTTTTCTCACAGAATGCATTCTCCCCGAGCCTTGGGGAGACCAGGCCACGCAGGCTGCCCCCTCCTGCGGGAGCCCACGATGGATACGGCAACACCAGGCTGGGCGCCCAGCCCCCTGGCCCCTGCAGGCCGCCCCAGTCTGCGACACAAGCCCTCGGCTCTATGCCAGCCCAAGGGTGGGGGCCGGGAGGGGAGAGCCACTCCCAGGGCCCTCCCGTGGGACACGCCCACTGGCCAGAGGGTCTTGTGGCCGGACCAGCCACGAGGGAGACGGGCAGCTGGACCCAACCACACTCCTCTGTGCGGTCCTGCAAGTGCGTGGGGCCAAGGTCGCCTCAGCTCCCGGCTCTGCAGGATGATGAGACCAAGAGCACGAGACGCCGGCATCCGCGGGGCCTCTGGTGAGGGCCGTGTGCCGAGTGCCGGCGTGGTGGGGGCATCACGTGGTGCGGGGGCATGCGGGGCAACCCCGTGACCCACGAATGCGTGGAGACGTCGGGAGGGCGCAGCCTGCATGACTCGGTCACCCTCACCGGGTCCCAGGGTCCACACCGCTGAGTTGGGGCCGGAGCCTACACCACGTGGAATGTGGGAGGCATTCGTGTCCATCGAAAACGCGGAGACGCGAATTCTCTCCTTCACCTCCATCCCCACATGAACATACAAGGCTTGTCCAGCGCCACGGGGCGGGGGGGAGGCTGTCGCAGGCAGCGCCGTGTGTTTTACTGGCTCCCAGGAGTTCGTTTAACGTTGTAAACATCAGTCAATAAAATCTACACCCGCCAAGCATCCTCGGAGGTCCCACCTGCTTTTAAGGCGCAAATGGGCCCCAAGACCAAAAATCGCACACACGGCTGAACCAGGAGCGAGAACGGATGGCGGAGACCGAGGCGACGGCTGGAGACCTGGCCCAGACCCCGGCCCCGGGCAGACGTCAGAAACACCAGGGTCGGCTGGGGGGACTCGGGACAAGACACTCTCGGGGGTCCCGCTGCACGGCGAGGACCGAGGGCCGAGGGGCCCTGTGGCTGGGCCCTGTGTGTGTGCATGCGGCAGAGCTGGGTCTCAGTCCTGGCCCTGCCACTTTCTTAAACACTCCTCAGAGCCTCAGTTTCGCCATCTCGGTAATGGGACTTGTCCAAGAGGAAGCAAGAAACAGCCAGCAGAAGTGGAAGGAGAGGCCACCCCTGGGCACACACAGAGCAGGTGGATCAGCAGGGAGGCCCTGCGGGGAGCGTGCAGGCCAGAGTCCCCCCCCACCCCCCCCAGCACCCACTCCCTCTGTGCAGCCTTTGGATGCTGGGTCCTGGGGAGCGGGTCCCCCGGAGGAGCAGGACCCCCAGGCTCACTGCATCTATGGGAGGGGAGCTGGACCCAGCCCCCAGAAGCGTTTGCTAACACAAGCCAAACACTCTGCTCGGGCCCCAGCCCTCGGCACGCAGCACACGAAGCCAGCACCCGGGCCCCCTGGTTTGCAGAGGGAGGTCCCGGCAGCTGGCGAGGGCAGGGGCCTGGCCTTTGTTCCTGGCAGCACCGGAGGTGGCCATAGTCGGGGCCATAGGCAAAGAAATGCATTTCCAACCACACAGGCCGTCTGCCTGTCACAAGACGCCGAGTGCCAGGCCTCACTGACCGGGAGGGGGCAGAGGGCAGCCCCAGGGCTATCGTCCAGGGCTGCGCCAAGCCTCAGAAGCACGTTGCAATGGCCTCAGCTCCCTGGCCCAGCTGGAAAAAAAAGCTCCTTCTCTTCCTCCTCCCCCTCCCCCTCCCTCCCCTCTTCCCCTTCTGCCCCCTCCCCCCCTCCGCGCGGGGCGGGGCTCTGCGGCCGCCCAAGCAGCGCCATTCAAGGCTGCGGTTCCTCCAGGGCCCCCGCGCGGAGACGGGCGCTGATTGGGCCTCGCGGCCCAGACCTCAGCCAATCGGCTGGCTGGGAAGCGGGGCCATTCATGAGAGCGCCGCGGGCGGAAGCGCGGGGCGGGGCGGCCCGGCGCCGGGCCCGGCGGGGAGGAGCGGCGGCCCCAGGCCTCCCTCCGTGGGCTGCGGCCGGGTGGGGGGGGTCGCTGTGTTCCCGGCGCGGGCCGGCACCCGGCTTCGGCAGGGGTCCGGCCTCTGTTACTATCTGCTGGCCTCGGACCCCTGACCCCAGGCCCTCCCTTGTTCCCTGGAGGGGACACGGGTGTGGACTGCGGCCACCCTCCTTTCCTCTGCCCGTGGGCACGTGTCCGGCTCTGTCTGGGGAGTGGCCCTCCCGTGGGGGCCCCCGGAGCGGAGCCTCTGCCTCTGCGCTGCCCCCCTGCCGCGGGAGCCCCCTGCCAGGCCGTGGTCCCTGGCAGAGCCCAGCGCGCTCGGGGCCTGGCCTGTTGGTGTGTAGGGACAGCCAGGACAAGCGAGGGTCAGGTTCCACTTGCAGCTGGGGGACCCCCTCTTTGGTCAAGCCGTGGCCCCCCAACCCCGCCCAGCGGGATTTTTCTCAATGGAAAGTTTCTTCTTGGGAGTGTTTTGCAAACCTCTTCTGGGCTGTTGACAATGAGCCGTGGCTTCCTCCGCACTTCTGGGTTACGTAAGCCTAAGAGAGGTTGATTAAAAAAAAAAAAAAAAAAGCCTGTGGCTGCAGCGAGTGGAGTGGGCGGGCAGCCCCTGCAGCTGTCCAAACTTTCCGCCCCTTCCCAGGCTGCCAGGAGCCAAGCTGGGGAATGTGAGGTATGAAAGACAGAGGTGCCAGGGGGGCCAGGGCCCCAGGGAGGGCAGAGGGCGGGTCCCGGCCCCGGGCAGGACCCCAGGCTCCCCCGTGGCAGCTCTGTGTCCCCGTGGGCAGAGAAGGTGACCACACGCCGGCCCACAGAGCTCTCTGCACACCCAGCGGGCGGGATGCAGCGCAGGGAGAGGTGGGGAAACCCAGGCCGGGTGCCGGACCGACCGGTGCCTGATGGCCACTCGCTGTGACCCAAGGAAGCAGAAGGCAGAGCAGGGGCCGCGTGGGGAGGGGGCTTCGTCTCTCAGCCTGTGTGGGGAGGGGGCTTCACCTCTCAGCCTGTCTTCTTCCATGGAGGGCATCGCAGGGGGAACACCCCGGGGGTCTCCTGCCCTGGCTCTGCCTGGCTTCAGAAACGCGGTGGTCCCGTTGGGGGCTTCAGACTGGTTTCCTGGGCCTGCTCGCTGTGTGTGCCAAACGCAGGCTAGCAGCCAGCCAGCACGCATGGCCAGGAGGGGCTCTGCGCGCGGTGCACACGCGCTGTGGCCCCGGGCTGCCGTGGGTCTCCGTGGAAAGTGATCGGTCGGCCTGGGCACAGCCACGCTGAAGAAACTCGCCGCCCCCTCGCCGTGACGGCTTCCGGCAGCCAAGGGCGGGAGAGGTGATCACTACGGACCCGTGTGAACGAACAGGCCACGTGCCAATAAAACTTTATTGGCAAAAACGGCCCGTGGCTGGAGTTTGCCGACCCCCGGCTTAAGGGACCAGAAGGTCAGTTGTCACTCGTGCCACACATAGAAGGAACAGGGACCTCGGTGATGGAGAGTCGGTCTCTGCCGAGCTTCCGCCGTGGGGCGCCAGGCTCAGGCGCCGGCGGCTGAGACTTCTGCTTCCAAACGACTCACATGCAGCACCCAGGGAGTCCCAGGGCCACCCCGCCCCCCACATAAGGAAGCAGAGAACTGGGATCTTGGAGAGGCCTGGGGCCACTGCCCTCCCCAGCTGGGGGCCTTGTGCTGGGCCTCTCCGCTGCTGCCCGCCGACCCTGTGACCCTCAGTGGGCCTCCGGCTCCAGCCTGCGGCTCCCCGCCGAGTAGCGCCATCGCCAGTGCCCTCCAGACCCGAGAGCAGTGCCTCACAGCCCGGTCGGCGCCTGTTTCCCGGGGCCAGCAGGACCCAGCACCTGGAGGGTCTCCTCATCGGCCCGAGGTTCGGGGGTCGACCTTCAGCTGTGGCTCTGTGGCTGGCGCAGGCCTGGCTCCATCCAAGGCCAGACTGGGGCTGGATGAGGCTGTCTTGTGCCAGTTACGAGCGACGAGGTGGACAGGAGAGAGCGGGCCCATCCTGCAGCCAGGCCGGCCGCTTGTCGGGGTGCGCTCAGCCCGCTGGGCGAAGGGACGTGTCGCCAGGTTCTTGTCCAGTCAAGTCTCTGCTCCCCTGCTGTTCTCGCTGCCACAGGGCCTGTGCACGCCCCGTGCCTCCCCTAGGGTTGGCAGAGGAGGGAAGAAGTGAAAACCAAACCCAGGCACGGCCAGCCTCTGCCTTGGAGGCATGGGCGCTGCTCGGAGTGGCCCACAGCACCTGCCTGGGGCGTGCCGGGGTCTGGCAGTCCCCGGGCCATCTGGGCACAGCAAAGCTCGGAGCAGAAGGACCCCCCTCCAGTGGGAACTGGGGGTCGCCCTCCATGCACCCCCAGTGGACAGCCCTCTCCAGGTTGAGCCAGCCCCATGGGGACCCCACGCAGCTCCCCAGCGCCACCGAGAGACAGGATCCTGGAACAGGAAGGGAACCATGTGGGCCTCTGTTGGGTCCGGAGCGACTTCCCATTTATGGGGGACCGTGGCTGTGGGAGGCAGGGCGTGCTGGCTCGCACCCTGCCGTCTAGGGAGCAAGCGCCTCCCTCATCCACATCCCCTCCCTCTATGCCTTTTGCTCAGTGCCAGCCGCCCCAGGACTTGGTGGGGGGTGCAGTACGTGTGTCAGGCCTGGAGCTCCACCGGTCTTTAATGCAACCTCACAGCTCGCTGGGGTGAGCCCAGTGGGGTCCCCGAGCATGGCTCAGGAGGCTCAGCTGGGCCCCCGGGGGACAGACAGCACTGGGGGGCAGCTGTGCCGGGAAGAGAGGGCCTGGGCCGGCCCTTGCAGAGGAGAAGGCCCTCGGCCCTCGGCTCTAGGCCGTCCGTTGTAAAAAATGTGTATTTGGAAGGCAGTCACACGGCGGGGGGGGGTGCGGGGGGGGAGCGAGATCTGCATCGGCTGTTTCACTCCCCAGATGTTTGCAACAGCTGGGACTAGGCCAGGTCAAAGCCAGAACTCTATCCGGGTTTCCCAGCTGCCTCTGGGGGAGCCGGGATGGGAAGCAGAGCCGTCCTGGCGCCCAACTCCAGGCAGGCCGGTGGCCTTTGGGAAGAGCAGGGCTCAGCCCCACGCAGGCTCCCGGGCGGCCATGGTGGGCGGCAGAGCGAGCGCCAGGGGAGGGCCTGAAAGCCGGCTGACCGCACAGCGGCCCTGGGAGAGGGCCACGGTGATGGTGGCCGCTGAGCTGCGCCCGGCTCCCTCGGGGAACGCGCTCGGGCTGCGCGGCCCCCAAGCCCGGCGTTTCCGACAGCTCTTCCTGCGGCCCTCAGAGGGCAGGAGGGGCCGAGGGGCCTGCCGGTCCTGCCGCTAAAAATAGCCTGTCTTCCTGCGGCCGGAGCTGGGCCACGGGCCCTGGTGGAAAGCGTCCATTTCCCAGGCTGACAGAACATCTGGAAGCCCCACCTGACCACGTGCTCGCGGGCAGGCCGCGGCCAAGGGTCCCTGGGGCCCCGGGGGCGCCCACCCCGCCGGCCCTGGCTCCCTCGGGCTCCTGCCCACTTTGCACAGTCTGTGCGGTCGCAGCAGGTGCACCCCCGGGGTGGGGGCGGGGGGGACGGCGGGGTGAAACGCCAGAAGTTTCTCTTTCCGCGGCCTGGCCGGGGAGCCTGGGGGGCCACCGCCCCGGCCAGGCCGTGCCCCCACCGGCCGCGTCCGGCTGCCTGGGTGACTCAGAGGCCCCCAGCGTGCACGTCCAGAAGCAGCCGTTTCCTGCAGATAAGCGCCGAGCCCCAGGGAAACCTGGCCGAGGGAGCTTCCTTCAAAGCCGGCGCTAATGAGCCATTCCAAGCATAGTTTCAGCAGCACACAAGGGTTTCCTCATCCGAATAAACTTCCTCCCGCGTTATCTCCGGTTTCGGCATCTGATAGCCCTCCCCCCTTTTAGCCATATGTATTTATTTTATTTCGCTCCAAGCTCCGGGGCTAAGCTGTGCTGCGGGTGGACGGCAGGTAACCGGTCTGCAGAGGGGCCCTGGCTCTGTGTCCGCAGGGGCCGGCCTCACCCCTTCCCGGCTCCCCTGCCCAGGGGCCAGGCTCCCCCTGCAGGCCTGGGCCTCCCAGGCTCTCCCAGATCCCAAGCCTTGAGGCTCACAGGGGTCAGCGTCAGCTGCAAGTGACCAGGAAGCCCCATCAGTCCTGGGGGTGTCCCGAGAGGCCTTGGCTCCGGGGGGGCTACTGAGCATTCCTGGGTGGCCTGAGCTCTCCAGTCCCCGTCGGGCAGGGGCCTCCGATGGGGGGGAAGAGACCCCCACCTGGGAAGACGCTGCTGAGGCCAGCAGCTGTGGCTAGAGCACTCAGCTGCCACCTCACCCAGGGCTGTGGGTGGAGCCAAGCTCAGGGCTCACTGCCCAGAGGGGCGGAGCCACCAGGGGCCAAATGCAGAGAGAAAGGGAAGAGTGGGCAGGTGGGGGGAGGGAGGTGGGAGAAGGAGAAGGGAGGGGGAGGAGGGAGAGGGAGGAGGGAGAGGGAGGAGGGTGAAGGAGGAGGATGAGGGAGAGGGAGAGGGAGGAGGGAGAGGGAG
>CM027387.1:108077066-108096775 GCA_015711505.1 Sylvilagus bachmani
TGTGTGTGTGTGTGTGTGTGTGTGTCTCCCTCTGTCTCTGTAACTCTTTCAAGAAAACCGAGGGGCAGCACCTGGGGAGAACAGGGCCAGCTGGCAGCGCCCGTGAGCGATGCTATCCAGGGTCCCGTCCGGGCAGGTGGCCGAGGGGTCCCCGCCGAGCGCCCCCGGGCTCTCTGAACGCTTCTGCCATGGGCACGCACTGTGCTGTGCGCCCTGTTGCACACGCTGCTGGTGAGAGCAGGTGAGAGCGCGGCCAGGGAGCCGCCCCTCCACCCGGGGTCGCCTCATTCCCTCTCCTCCACGCCGTCCCCCTGCCTGACACGCACACAGGCCTCCCGGTTCACGTCTTCATCCCCAGACACCTGCACGCACACCTGCATCCACCTCTCCCGCCTCGGAACCTGTGTCCCCGCCCACCGCCCCTCCTGCCCGCCTTGACAGGCGCTCCTCTTCCCAGCCTGTGGGCCCTGCCCAGGAGCCTCCTCCTCGGACCCTGCACTGGGGTGTGGTAGGTTAAGCTGGCATCCCATACAGGCACCAGTTCGAGTCCCAGCTGCTCCGCTTCCCATCCAGCTCCCTGCTAACGGTCCAGGAAAGCAGCAGAAGATGGCCCAAGGCCACACAGCGAGCCCAGGCTGGGACGGGCAGCCGGTTCCCACCACCAGCTCGGGCCCCCCAGTGGCTTCCCAGCGGGCGTTCCCGGAGCCGGTGCTGCCCCGAGAGGCGGCCGGGACGGGGCGGAGCTGAGAACACTCACTGTGGCTGCCTTTGCCTCTGCCAGTCCTCAGGGCAGCCGATACTGTCAGACTCTGGGTCACAGAGGGGAAACCGAGGCACCCAGAGACCACAAGCACTTGCTCCGGCTGTCCCTGTCCAGGCGGCCATGCGGCGTGGCCATCTGTGGCGTGGCCGTCTGCGGCGTGGCTGGTGACGGTCCCCCTCCCACCCACGTCGGGGACCTTAGGGGCTTGAAAACAAGTCCAGAGCAAGAGGCCAGAGGCGCCAAATCCACGCCAACTGCTCGGTTCTGGGCAGGAGGGGTTAGACGGCCCCGTGGACCGGGGGTCGCCCCAAGAGGGCTGGCCTAGCGGTACAGGCTGACGCCACTCACCGCGTCCAGCGACTCCCCTGAACCAGGCCTCACACAGGCTGGGGAACCCACAGCCAGACACAGCCAGCCCGAGGGGACCCCGCAGCCAGTGGCAGGGGCAGATCCTCAAACTCCTGCCCTGTGACAAGCGCAAGGTTGGGGACACAAAACGTGGTTGGCCCCACAGAGGGGCCCCAAGCCCACTGAGCACCCCAGGCAAGAGACGAGAACCGTGCTTGGCAGAGTGAGCCCCACGGCAGGCCCAGGCACCTGTGAGCAGGAGGCTCAGCTGAGACCCCGGACCACCTGTGGGAGATCCCCTAATGGGAGGACTGGCCAGGAACCATCTGTCCCAAGTCGGGTCTCCACCAGCTGTGAGACTAAACTAGCTAGGGAGGCTGGAGGTGAGTGGACGGATGGAAAAGGGTACCTGAGTGGGTGGATGACGGATGACGGACAGATGAACGGATGATGGATGGATGATGGATGGTGGCTTTCAGTGGGTGTGTGGATGGATGGGTAGACTGATGGACAAACGATGGATGAATGTTGGTCGGAGGATGGATGAGTAGATGAGTGGATGAGGGGTGGATGGATGGATTGGTGGATGGATGATGAATAGATAGATGGACGATGGATGATAGATGGTGGAGGGATGGATGGATGGATGGATGACAGATGGCAGACCATTGGATGGGTGAGTGGATGGATGGACGATGGCTGATGGATTGGTGGGTGGATGGATGATGGGGGAGTGGATGGATCTTGGATGGATGGTGGGTGGCAGGGAGACAAGAGATTCATCGATTGATTGATTGGTTTATGTGGTTTAAGTCTCTCAGCACTCAGCAGAAGCAGACTGGTTTAGCGCCTGCAGCATAGTCTGTGCCCAGGACAGTCCGGGTGAATGAGCACGATCCCATGTCCGCCAAATCGTAGCCCTGGCTACACACACGTGAGCAGACAGGCCGCCCATCTGAAGGACACTTTCATGGGCATTCTGCAGAGAAATGGTAGCCAGCGTCTGCTCCAGCGGCCCTCTGACGGGATCGGAAGACTTGCCCTGCTCCGTGTCCCTGCAGGGCCACTCTGGCCATCTTGCCTTCCTGTGGCCGTTTGGACAAAGGGCCAACAGCAGGCAGGCGGACGATGGCCTGTCCTGGGGACCCAAGTCCACGGTCAGGGTGTGGCAGGGCTGCCTCCCCCTGAGGCCTCCCTCCTGGGCATGTGGGCATCCTTCCGTGCGTGGCCGTGTCCTTATCTCTTCCCGCGAGGCCCCTGGTCACTTGGGATCAGGGTGCACGCAGACGCCCTTGTCTTGCCTGGAAACCCTTGGTGAAGATCCAGTCTCCAAACACGCCCGGGCGGGGCGGGGGGTGGGCTTCTCTGTGGAGCAGAAGGCGCAACGCAGCCCAGACCACTTAGCGCACCCCACGCCCCTCTGAGCCGCATGGAAGGCTGGGGCACCGGCACACGCTGTCCCCAGGAGTCCCAGCGGACACTGTGCCGGCCCCAGGACCGTCTCAGGGACTGTCATTGGCTGGCTGTGGTGTGGAGCCCTTTCATCCCTCGCCAGCACTCCCCGGGGCCCACCCCCCATGCCTCACTCTGGGGGTGCGATTCCAGCTGCACCTCTTGTCAGCTGTGTGCCTTTGGGCCTGTTGCTTAACCTCTCTGTGTCCAGCGTCCTTCTCTATCGAATGGGTTAAGACAGCCTTTACCTCATGGGTCTGTTTGAGGATAAAACAAGGGGTCTTTTTTTTTTTTTTTGACAGGCAGAATGGACAGTGAGAGAGACAGAGAGAAAGGTCTTCCCTTTCCGTTGGTTCACCCCCAATGGCTGCTGTGGCCGGCGCACCGCGCTGATCCAAAGCCAGGCGCCAGGTGCTTCTCCTGGTCTCCCATGGAGTGCAGGGCCCAAGCACTTGGGCCATCCTCCACTGCACTCCCGGGCCACAGCAGAGAGCTGGACTGGAAGAGGAGCAACCGGGACAGAATCTGGCGCCCCAACCGGGACTAGAACCTGGTGTGCCGGCGCCGCAGGCGAAGGACCAGCCTAGTGAGCTGCGGCGTCGGCCAAAACAAGGGGTCTTAGCAGCACGGGGTGGACCCCCGTCGGGGACATAAACAGAGAAGAAGCCGTCTCTGCAGAGCTGGTCCCAGCTCTCAGGGTCCAGGAGCCACTCAGGGAGGGACAGAGCGGCCTCGGGACGCCCGTGCCCGGGCATCTCAGGGTCTCCTGCTGGCTCCTGGAGGGGCAGAGGCGAGCAGGGCTGGCCAGACCCAGGGCTGCAGGGGCCTTTGCCCGCGAGGCCCCCCAGCAGGCAGCCCCAGCCGCACCCCGATCTGTGCGCACTCGGGAGAAAGCCCAGCACGCCGCCTGCCCTTGCTCTGTGTCCAGTGTTGTGTGCAGCAGTTCTGGCCAGGAAGCCAACAATGACCGAGGCCGGGACGAGACCAGCAGCCGCTGCGGCAGGTGCCTCCCGGTGGCCCGGGCTGGAGACCAGGGGCTGTGCCAGGCGCTCCAAAGGAGGGCCTTTGTCTGGGGCGACTGGGTCCAGGGCCCCACGGCGGGCTCTGTTTCCAAACTGCCAAGCTAGGGAGCACTAGGGACCCCCTGCGCAGGCTGTGAGCCTAAGTCTGCACTCTGGGGAAGTGGGGGCTCCTCTCGGGCGCCCCAGTGCCCCAAGCCCAGTGCTCAGCAGCCGGCCCCTTACGAAACCTTGCATCTCCCAGGCAGCGAAGAGCCACGTAGGCCTCCCTGTCCCCCACCCCAAGCCAGAGACCCCCCCCTGCACCTGGCATGGGGACCCAGAGACTCCAGGAAGAACGCATGGCAGCCAGGGCCACGCCCCTCGGCGCACCCACAGCGCCGGCTCCGCCTCTTGTCCACCTCCAGAAGAGCTTTGCCCTTTGCACGTGGAATGAATGATGTAAGCAACACGTCAGCCAGTCGGCAGATCAAAGACCACCGGCCCCAGGGGGAGGCCGAGAGTGGGGGTGGGGGCCTCTCCGGGCCCCTCCCCAGAGGCCTCCTGAGCATGGATGGGTTTTAGGGCTCCCTAGTGGGGCAATCGCAAGGGCCTGGAAATTTCTGGACCGAGAATAGGGTACCCTATGATGTGGCCACGTGGGCCACGTGGGGCCCACCCCCACCGTGCAATGCCAGCTCCGGCAGCCACGGAGCTCGGCTGTGGTGCTGTACGGGGAGGCGTGTGGCCCGGAGTAGGACCCTGGGGCCCTGAGGCCTCTCTGGCCTGAGCTTCGCATCATCCTCGTCCTGCTGGTCTGAACCCTGCACCCGGGGGCTCCGGAGTTCTTGGAGTCTGGGCAGGGGTGTGGCTGCCACTGGCTGGGCCTAGCCAGCACTCATTTGGCAAATATTTATCCCTGACGCCAGGAGAGATGGGACAGGCTCCGCCCTCCCCCAGGCTCCTGCCTGTGAAAAGGTGATGCTGCTGATGGGCTGAGAGCCGAGGGACAGGTAGGTGGGCAGGGGGGCAGGTGCACGCTGCTCCTCCACCTGCCCGAGGTGGCCCCTGGACCCCCAGGGGAGCACGGGGGCGGGGCCGGTCCCAGAAGGGTGACACCGCCACAGACTAGCTGGCGCCTGCTACCCAGCCCACACACTGACCCCTCTGCCTGCCAGAGCCAATATTTGAGGTCAGGAGGCAAGCGTGGAGCCGGGGAGTGGCCTGGCCGGCGGGGTCCCTGCAGCCGGTAGAGCTGCGCCTGGTGGATGGGCCGGCTCAGGCCCCTCCTGCAGCCTCTGCTGCGGCCACAGGACAGCAGGGAGCTGGCCTGGCCGGCGGGGCTGGACGCCACCCCCACCCCCACCCCCACCCCGCAGCAGAGCGGGGCCATCCGAGCTCCCCGAGACAGCGGACCTGTCCCCGCCGAGCCTGAGCCGAGCAGCTCGGCAGGACACTGAGGGTCTAATGGCGTGACGCACGGGGACCCCGGGGCCCAGAGACAGAAAGAGTTCTTCCCACGCTGGCCCGGCCTTGACCTCCCAGGCCAAGGTCTGGGCTCTTGCTGCAGGCAGGTGGTTTCCCCGGTAACCACTGGGGCCCCAGGGCTTGTGCTGTGACCAGCACCCCCAGTCACAGCTCTGGGAAGAAATCCTGCGCAGGTCAGGGTCAGCTGCCCTCCCCCAGAGCCAGCCACTGGGCTCCACGGCCCTCTGCCCCCGGGGCCGCCACACTCACAACTCTGGCGTACCCCAGGAGTGGGCCGTGTGCACCTCGGCCCACGAGGCCTGTGCAGACTGGACCTGAGTCCAGCCTGCTGTGCTGGGGCACCTGCCCTGGGGGTCACGGTGGGAGAGGCCCAGCGCTCTGAGGACAAGCCTGGAGCCCAGGGGCACTGCCGGAGCTGCGGCCCCTGGACCCTGCCTCCTGGCCCTGTTCCAGTGCCCCAGGCAGGAAAATGCGAACTCAGCCCTGAGCCGCCGCATTCCTGAGGTCCCTCCTGGCCTCCAGGCCGCCCCCCCACACAACCCAAAAAACCGCGCTGGGGGGTCCCGCCATGCTGGCTGCCGCCTCTGCTCTCCCCGGCTTCCATCCCCAGAACCCCTCCCGCCAGCCAGACCGGCCAAGGCTTTCAAGTCTACTCCCCGGGGACCGGGGTGGCTGCTGCCCGCCAGCCGTGGGCTGGGTACGCCGGGGGAGCCCTCTAAGCGAGAACAGGGCAGGAATGCTGGAGTCCCAGAGGGCTGGGTGCGGTTCCTGGAGCTGGCAGAGGGGGGGGAAAGGGGGAGGAAGAGGAAGACAGACGTTGGCAGAGAGGGACGCGGAGCAGCCCCCCCCCCCCGGGAGCCAGCCGGCTGGGACCAGGGCTGCAGGAAGGAGGGGGCGCCTGGCGGGAGCCATCAGCTAGTCGCTCCTGGGCACAGAGACGTAAAGCCCTCTGCAAAGCCGCCTGAGCCCCAGCCCTGTCTCTGTGTGCACGTGGGGAGTGACCTGGGACCCAGGGAAGGCTGGTGGCACCATGGGGGTGGGGGTGCGAAATTCCAGCCGTGTCCCGGGGAAGGCACCGTGGCGTCCATGCTGCTGGTCCTCGCAGTCCCCACACGGCAAAGGGACTCTGGTCAGACGCCCCCACCCCCAGACTGAGCCCGCAGCCCATAGGTGGCCATCCGTGGTCACCGTTCTGCGAGTGTGGACGGGGGAAGGAAGGTGTCTGTGGCCCCCAGGCCTCTGGGCCGGGATTCCTGGCCCCTGCCCTGTTAGTGCCCCAGTGTCTGCCCTGCCTCCCCAGCCCCAGCCTGGGCCCAGGGCCCCTCCCCTTCTCTCTTGGACCCCAAGAGCCTCCCGATGCCCACACACCCCACACTACACCGGGCTCGGCTGTTGCCAGCACGCGAGGTCTCAGGGAGGGGTGGGCCGCCCAGTGCCCCGCAAACAGGCGCTGGAGCCCTGTCTGGTCTTTGGGCCGTGTGGGGGAGTCGTCCCCCGCCCCCAAGCCCTGCAGCAGCCCCGCTGGGCCCCGGCGGTGGCAGGCTTCTCCGAGGACATGGGGAGGGCAGGGAGAACGGGCCTTTGTCCAGCGGTGGCACAGAGCGGCCGTGGCACCACGCGGGCCCCCGGGCCACTTGGGCAGAGGCAGTTAATAACCCGCCCGGTGGCCCCACACAATGGCGCCTTGTGCAGGCTGTCGGGGGCGATCACTGCACAGCCCCGTCAGGGCTGTGTCGCCGGGACCCGCAGCTAACGGGCACAGGCCCACAGGGACCGCCCACAGCGGGTCAATCCTGGGGCAGGGGCTGCCACCCTGGGACCCCCCGGGAGCAAGGACCGCCACCCATCGCCAGCCACGGGTGCCACCGAGCTCAGGGGGGCACCTCCAGCGCCCCACAGGCCTGCCAACGGCAGCAGGACAGGGCAGAGCCACCGCCACCCCCGCCGGAGCCCTGCTCTGCCACCTGGCCCGGACCGCCAGGGACATCACAAGTGACAATGGAGGAAAAAGCTTCCGGAAACTTCTAAGTGCCATGGGAAGAGAAGGCTGGAGCAGGAGAGGGTGGGGACCGGGCGCCATGGCGAGGGGCTGCCCGGGGGTCTTCACACGGCCACCATGTGTGACCCTGGGAAGGGTCTCCTCCCCCACGGAGACGGAGCAGGTTCAAGACCCCCAGGCTCTGCAGCCTCCCTCCCCAGATACTCAGGCAGCCCCTGCCGGTGGGCACTGAGGTTCCCTGAGACGGACGGGGTCCCCGGCGGGGCAGGGGGCGGCCCCCTCGCCGGCCTGACAGCTCACAGGGACCCAAGCCCTGAAATAGCCCGGGGCGGCTTTCCCACAGGCCCGCAGCGAGGTATTTTTAGCCTGTTAAGAATAGCCTCGGGCAGGACAGTGGGAACGAGTCGGGCCCGGCTCTGCTCCCAGGCCGGGCAGCGGGGCTCCCAAGGGCCTGACCCAGTGACCCGGCAAAACCGACCACCCCAGGCCTCTGGAGAGGCAGCCGTGACCTCAACGGGGCGGGGGGCTCCCCCGGAGCAGCCCCGAGGCCCCGGGCCTTGGCTGAATGTTCGGGGTGCAGAGCCTGGGCCAGCGGGGCACCATTAGGCAACAGTGCCCTTGGGGTCCCCAGCCCCCCCGGGGTGACCCAGTCCCATCCAGGCCTGCACCCCTCCCCCACGCCCCCTTGGGACTCTGGACTCTGGACAGGCGGGGAGGGGCCTCCACCCCCGACAGCCCGGCTGGCCCGTCTCCCATCCAAGAGCGCAAACCTCTAGCAGGCAGGACTCCGAGGCCTGCGATGCAGCGGGTATACAGTAGGTGCTCAGCGAAGACCTAGGCAAGAAGGAGCAGGGTGGCCTCCACCCCAGGGCCCCGGGGCCTGCAGCAGCTGTGAACTCCGCAGGTGGACAGCGTGCCTCCGGGGACCTGAGGAGCTGGGTGCAGGCGCCAGCAGGGAGACCACGGTTGTGCGGTTGGAGTGGGGGGGGCGGGGTGACACCAGCTGAAAAACAGCTCCCCGAGGCGGGGGTGACGGCGGCCCTCTGAGAACACCGCACAGCGCCAGGCACCTCTGCCTGTCATCCAGTCCCCGGGCCCGTGGGCGCCCGGCCCTATTCAAGGTGCACCCCCTGCCTCGGCTCAGGGGTAACCCCGGGCACCAGCTGCCAGCAAGGCCTTGGCCAGTGCAGCCTGCGCCATTGCCTCACCCCCGCCCCCACTTCCAGACCGATAGCAGCCCCTCGGGGAGGCCCCCAGCCCCTCTCCTCTCTCACCCTGCCTCTGCCCGGGCTGGGCCTCTGCTGGAATCCATTCATCTATCAGCTCTTTGTGCAGCCGCCCGGCCAGCCGCGCCTCGTCCGCGCGCTCCGAGCACCTGCTGGGCGCCAGCTGCCGGAGACTTCGGAGACCCCGGGCCCTGACCTCCGGGAGCCCCCAGGCTGGAGGGGGAGACAAACGGGGAGCCCAAGGGGCACCCTGTCCTCGGTCCCCGAGGGCTGGAGTCACAGGCTGGCTTAGCCTCTAGAGGGAGGGGGTGAGAGGCTGGGAGCGCCAGGGCACGGGTGGGGCTGGGAGTGTGGGGGTGGGGATGGGGGTCCCCGGCCGGCGCCGGGTCCCTGCAGCCAGGCCCAGTCCTACCCCCATCTCAAAGCTTCTTTCTCATGGCTTCCGCAGACCCTGGGCCAGCCCCCGAGGGAATGAGTGAATGAACGGTTTATTCCTGAAGGCTTCTTGGTGCTGGGGCAAGCCTGGGGGCAGAGAAGAGAGGCGATTCTGGGGCCCCTGGCGAGCGGGGCCAGGTCTCCCTGCTCCAAGCCCTCCCCTGCCCCCCGACAGTTCTTCACCGAATGCCCCTCCAGCCAGGCACGGCGGCATCGGTCCACACGGCCGGCACAGGCCCCTCCCCGTGAGGACCCTCCAGTGTGTGGAGATGAGAAAGGGGAGAGAATTGACCGACGGCGCCTGGTGGGAGCCACAGGGAGCAGCAGGGAGCCAGGGTGTCGGGGGTGCGATTCGGGAAGACGTCAGGACAGGATAAGGGGGAGGGAGAGGAGGAGGAGGAGGCGGTGGCCCCGGCTTCCGCGGCGGCTGCAGGACGCTCTTTTTTTTTTTTTTTTGACAGGCAGAGTGGACAGTGAGAGAGAGAGAGACAGAGAGAAAGGTCTTCCTTTGCCGTTGGTTCACCCTCCAGTGGCCGCCGCGGCCGGCGCACCGCGCTGATCCGAAGCCAGGAGCCAGGTGCTTCTCCTGGTCTCCCATGGGGTGCAGGGCCCAAGCACTTGGGCCATCCTCCACTGCACTCCTGGGCCACAGCAGAGAGCTGGATGGGAAGAGGGGCAACCGGGACAGAATCTGGTGCTCCGATCGGGACTAGAACCCGGTGTGCCGGCGCCGCAAGGTGGAGGATTAGCCTAGTGAGCCTCGGCGCTGGCCCAGGACGCTCTTGACATCTGCCCACCGTCAGCCCTGTGAGACTGGCACGGGTCAGGAGAGAAGCCGGGGGACCAAGGAGGAAGCCAGGATGGTCCTCTGGGCTGGCCCCTCCCCCTCGAGGGCGTCCTGCTCTGCTGTGCCATCGGCAGCTGGGTGGAGCCACCGCGGGGTGGGGGGGTTGTGAAAGAGCCGCGTGGGGACCGGCAGAGCAGCGTCCCCGTCCCCGGAAGGCGTCACCTCCTAGTCCCCGAACCTGCGACTGTGACCTCACGAGGCCCACGTGAGGTCAGCACCAAACCCGCCACCAGCAGGCACCAGGGACCCGGGGACGGCCACCCTGGGTGGGCGGGAGGACCTCGACGGTCGGTCGGGCACCTGGGGCAGGCGTGGGGTGGCTCAGGCCAACTTTCCTTCCTCGACCTTTTTTTTTTTTTTAATTAACAGACGACTTCTTGGAGCGAAACAGCAGAGCAGGGGCAGAGCCCCCACCTCCGCCTTCCCCTCTGCAGGCGGCTGCCCTAGCTCAGCCCTAGGTGGGCTTCGGCACTCAGGCTCCGGCTTGGCCAGCCTAGGTTCTGCCCGGCGGTGCGGGGCCCGGTGTCACCCCACAGAGGCTGCCGCCCTAAACCCCTGTGCCCCACCCGCCTCCCCCCGGGCCCGGTGATGCCGGCCGGCCCCCCCTCCCCAGGGCGCTGCCTTTCCCAGAAGGCGCCGAGCCAGAAGGAATCTCCCAGCACCCGCCTTTCCCACCCGCTTCTCCCATCAGGACGAGGCCCCGGGGGTGGCCCAGGGCTTTCCGAGCCTCGCAGCACAGCTCGCCCGTCCCTGGGCCGCCACAGCCCTCCACTTGCCTGCACGGGCATCGGGCACAGCGGGCGCCCCACCCTGCCGGCCTGTGGGGGGCTCCTCGGCCAAGGGGAGTTTGTGCAGGCAAAGCCGTGGCGGTCGCAGGAGACAGGGCACTGGGGGAGCTTTCTGGAAGGTTAGCTGTCCAGCGTTGGGGGGACGGGGCAGGCTCAGGACGTAGTCCCTGGCCCCTCCCCCTCTCTCATCAGGTGCCAGCAGAGGCCAGGACGAGGCCAGAGACTCCCTGCGTCCCAGAAGCCCACCCCTCCCGTCCTGCCCCCCCCCGGAGCACATCCCCCGGCTGTCAATGTCACCTTTGTGCTGACACAAGGACAGGGAGCTGTCACCTGTCCCCGCGCCCTGGCTCTGGCCTGCAGGAGGGAGATGGCTTGGGTCAGCAGGGACGGAAGCCCCACTGTGGACGCCTCCGTCGGCAGCGTTATCAGGGCCCACGGGGGCCGACCGCAGGGACAAACAGGAAGCCCAGGGACAAGATCCGGCACCTTCCTTCCATTGTCATCGCTCTGTCGTTCCTCCCAAGGCGACGCCTTCCGCTGGCTGCACCCACGCGGCTCTCTGGGGTGGCCGGGCCCCCCTCCCCTCCCCCCACCTCTGCAGAGGACGGGGCCCAGCCCCCACTACAACCGTGCAGCCAAACACACTGAAAAACATTGACCTTGACCTGGACTTTTGGGGCAAACCAAGGGGTATTCCAGGGCCATGATGGGACGCTGGGCCACACCTGGACAGAGCCCCCGCCCCCAATGCTGCCGGCCCCGACCGGGGTGTCCGGAGGCCTGGCACCGCCATCCTGCTCCGCGCCCAGCAGCCCTCAGCAAACAAGGGCCGGCTCAGAGCGAAGCAGCCGCAAGACCTCACTGGGCGCCGGGACCGAGCTGCGATGAGAGCCCAGAGCGACTGCGGGGGTAGCCGCCGCCCCTCCCAGGCCCACCTGCAGCCGGAGACCCAGGGGGCGGGGCCTCGGGCGTCTGCTGCTGCACCCACGCAGGCTTCGCCGTGACCACTGGGGTGGGAGAGGTTGTAGGCTAGGATGAGAGGACCCAGGAGAGGACAGCGGACAGACACGCCCAGGAGGCCCGCCCCAGAGGCCAGAGGCGGAAGACGCTGTCCCCACCCGGCCAGGCGGCCCGGTGCACACCGCAGCCTTGGCGCACGCACACCGGCTCACGCGGCTGCCACGGAAGCTGCAAGACCACTGGCGCCACTCGGCCTCCGCGTGTCTTCCACACCTGCAAAGCTGGCCTCGGAGGCTCTGGCGACACTGGGATAGCTCCCACGCCCAGGCAGCCAGGCCCAGCGCCGACGGTGGGCAGCGCCCCCGGGCCTCTTGGGGGCAACGGCGTCCAGCTGGGAGGGAAGAGGGGCCTTGCTGATCTCAGCACTGGAGCTGTGGGCCAGGTCCCCGCTCCTGCACAGGGGACAGTGGGGGTGACGGGAGCCCCCGCGGGGGGCAGGCAGTGTGGCCGGGCCAGGGACAAGCAGACCCCAGAGCACTGGCAGCAGCAGCCCGGTCCATCGAGCCCCACTGGCCCTGACGCCCCAAGCCCCTGCGGCATCAGCCGATTCTCCCGCCCGACCAGGGGAGGCCAGTGGAGAAACTGTGCTGGCCCAGAATCCCCAGCTGCTGGAGCCAGAGCTCAGCTCAGAGCGGATAGACAGGAGCGAGTCCACGAAGGCAGCACAGCTTCAGGCACAGCTGGCTCCAGGCGCCCCTCGCAAGACCCTGGTGTCTGTCCCCTCCGGCCTCACGCGGGTGCACGGCGGCGGGCACGGCGGCGATGGATCGTTCCGGAAGCCAGGCGGAGTGGGACTCTGGTCTCACTCTGTGATGTTTCACGGGCCACCCCGACACAGCAGCACCACGTCTGATCCCGTGGACTCCATGGACTGGGAGCAGGGACCGCCCCGGGGGCTCGGCAGTGACGCGTATCCGCTGCTCCGTGTCTGGATTCCCGCGGGTGTAGGAGCCGCTAGCCCGAGCCTTCGCACCAGACCAGGAGGACCCGAGGGGGGCTCCTCTGGGACTGTGGATGGGAGCTGGGCCTGGCACAGCCCAGGCTTCCTCACGGCCGGGCCACCGGGAGAGCCAGCTCCATGTGGGGCCGCTCAGGTCCCCAGGAGCCAGCAGCGAGGGGGCTGAGGGGGCCGAGGTGGCCGGGGAGTGGCAGAGTGGACCCGGGAGCCGGCAAGGTGGCCTCCGCCCCACCCCGGAGCCCAGGTTCTGTTCCGCTTCCCATCCAGCCGCCTGCTAACGCACCCGGGAAGGCAGCGGTGGAGGCCCGAGCACCTGGGCCCCTGCCAGGCACACGGGGACCGGGATGGAGCTCCGGGCTCCTGGCTTCAGCCTGGCCCAGCCCCGGCTCTTGCAGCCATGTGGCAGTGGATGGAGGATCTCTCTGTAACTCCGCCTTTCAAATAAACAAATAAAACAAAAAAACAAAGAAGGCAGAAGCCTTGGGAAACCTCCTCACATCATTGTCTTCATTTTTTTTTCTTTATTTGAGAGTCAGACAGACAGACAGACCGACAGAGCTCCTCAATTGCCCACAGCAGCTGGGGCCGGGCCCGGCCCGAGCCGGGAGCCACAGCCCCCATCCGCCTCCCACGGGGCTGCGAGGCCGGAGCCGCCACCTGCTGCCTCCCAGGGTGCTCGGGACAGCGAGCTGGGATGGACGAGGATCCAGGAGCGGAGCGCAGGCTCACACGGGGCGAGGGACCCCAGGCAGCATCCAAAGTGCTAGCGCCACACCCGCCCTGTGCAGCCATCTTGGCTGGCAGGACCTCCGGCGTCGAGAGGCAGAGCACGGGCTGACAGCTGTGCCCTCCAGGTGACGCGTGACGAGGCCTGGGCACAGCGCTGTTGTGACCACGGGGCGGGGGTGGTGCCCATGGCATCGAGCAGGGGGAGGGCAGGGAGAGCCCCACAGCCGAGACCGGACATCCAGCTGTCCATGGTGAAGCCCGGGACACGGGCGTGGACCTGTACAAGGGTCCCTCCTCCGGCCAAGGGGGGCTGTCTGTCCCATCACCTGGAGCGGGGTGGCCCCAGGCCTGAGGACAGAACACTGGCCACGGGACACCCCAGTCCTGTCCACACTCGGCCCGATGAGTCACTCCCAGCCTTGCCAGCCTCATGCTGTCGGGGCAGGGGCTGATCTCGGAGCTGGAGGGGGGGTCACTGAGAGGCCCGGGTGGGGGTCAGAGCCCTCCCAGTCCTCGGGGCAGCTGCGCGCTCGCCGAGGGGAGCCTGCGGCCCAGGGCGGTGGGTGCCCTGGATCCCCGCTCTCCTCTCAGCCCCCCCCACCAGTGCCCCAGGCTCCCGCTGCAACACCAGCCAGTGAGGGGGGTGGGGACAGCTGCCCAGCCCGCCGTGGCCGCTGCCCGCAGGGGCCCTGCATGGAGCAGCTGCCCGGGCACCCCGGCTGCGCCGACGTGGTTCCATTTTTTGAATTCTTCAGGGGTGAGAGCGGCCCGGGCTGTCAAGGGCGCCGTGTTCGCAGAGGCCGGCCTGGCAGAGCAGAGAGGCCCGGCTATTGTCCCGGGCTGGGCTGCGGGCCGCGGGAATGTGCCGGAAGGCCAGCCCATGTGGCACAGGCCCAGAGCAGGGCCCTGGTGTGCACGCGCCACCCAGCAGCACCGCGATGACCTCACCCTGGGGCTGGCCCCACCCCCACACAGCAGGACCCTGAGCTGGGCCCTCCCATGGGCTGCTCTGACTGCGGGGGCCAGCGGGCACCCCAGGGTGCCTGAAACCCATCGCCAGGGCCTGGGACCTCAACCCCCAAGGGACGGAAGGCAGATAGGGACAGAGGGGCCGAGGCCACTGAGCCCACGTCCCGGAGACGTTCCGTGGTCACTGCACCTCCGAGAGCCTCCGCGGCTGCATCTGTGAAATGACGCCACGGAGCAGACGCACCTGCCGGGGCACGGCCAACAGCCCACTGACGGGCGGGCGTTCGGGGCATCGTCGGGACGCCCGCATCTCAGGTCCCAGCTTCCTGCCGGTGCCCACGCTGGCTCTGATAACGGACCCCCTGCCACCCGCGGGGGAGACCTGGATGGAGCTCCGGGCTCCTGGCTTCGACCCGGCCCAGCCCTGGGCATGCGGGCAGCTGCGGAGTGAGCCAGCGGACGGGGGTCCGTCTGTTTCTCCGGTCTGTCTGTCTCTCTGCCCTTCCGTGTCTGACAATTACATACTTTTAAGTCCGAGAAAAGAAAACGGAATTAAAAGAACGGCTCTTCGTGGCGCCAAGGTTTCCCAGGTGCACGCTCACTTTGTGTCACTTTCCGTTAACTCGGCAGCCGCTCCGGGCACCATTGCAGAATCTTTTGCAACAGAATAAACTTTTCAGTCCCTTTCCCCTGCCCTCCCATCAGCCACGCCCCGGGTGGACCTGGGGGTGTGGGGTGCAGAGGAGGCTGTGTGGCCTCCCCGGCCGGCCTCCCCAGGTCCCACGACCCCGGGCCCTCCGAGGCCAGTGTGCAGAGTGCCCAGTTCAGGGGCAGCCTGGCGATCCTCCTGCGGACAAGGGGGGGGCTGAGAAACTCACTGCTGAGAGCGACCCAAGGACACAGAACGACCGAGGGACGGGCAGGGTGTGTGTGGGGCAGAGGCCGAGGGAGGCTGAGCAAGGTGGGGGCCTCGGTGGACGACGGGCGGACGCTGCCTCCTGGACCAGACACACAGACGGCACCGGCGCTGGCTGTCAGCACCCGGGGAGCCGGGAACGGGCGCCTGAAACTCTGCAAACCTCCACGACTTCTCCGTGGGCCCGGAACTGCCTGAAAAGGGGCTGTGTGCCGGCGTCCCCGTCCCCTCCCCATATCCGTGGCTTCCCCTCCCGTGGCCTCCTACCCACGGTGAACATCCTGAAAATACCAAATGGGAGATCCCGACGACCCCCAATGCGCAGGTTTGGAGCTGTGCTTTGCTTTTGAGCTGTGGGCACTGCCCCGCCCCAACTGGCCTGTGACTCCGCCCTGTCCCGTGTGGCCACTCCCACTGGCCACGAGGCGCCGCCTCCCAGGCCGGACTCCTTGTCCTCCTTTATCACGTGGGCTCTCGTAGACGTCCTGTTATTATCAATCATTGGTAATCTGACTAATTGATAAAGCCCTGTCTCAGAGATGGACGTGGAGGGAAAACCACAGCTCACGTAGGGTGGGCGTGGTCTGTGGCTCAGGCGGCCACACCCCGCTGTGGGTGCGGGGTGGGGGGCCCAGTGCGTGTTAGCCGCTCCTGCCGCCCTGGGAACAGCCGCGTCCCCCGCCCCGTGCCTGCTCCCCGTCCTGGCTGCCCGGGGGCTGCAGGCGACGTCTAAGGATCTGGGTCCCAGACACCCGTGCGGGAGAAGTAGACGGAGCTCCTGGCACCCGGGCTTCAGGGCCCAGCCCCGGCTGTGTGGACACCTGGGGACTGAACCAATGGATGGAAGCGCTCGCTCTCTCTCCCTCTCTCTCCCTCTCTCCTCTCCCTCTCACTCTCTTTCTCTCTCCCTCTCCCTCTCTCTCCCTCCCCCCTCTCCCTCTCTCTCTCTTATCTCTGTTGCTCTGCCCTTTGAGCGCCTGAGTCTAAGCAAGCATCGAATGACCCATAGAAGCTCACGCACAGGGAGGCCCTGGCTCCCCGGGTGTCTCGGGTGCTCAGGGACAGGCTCCGCCCTCCCCTTCCGTGCAGAGGTCTGGACAAGCACAAGCCCCTCAGAGGCAGCCCGCCCCTGGACCCGTGGCCCTGGAAGTGCCTTGCTGTGGGGACCACCTGAGAGGAGCCTGCAGTGGTGCACTGTGGGACGGCGGTGGGCTCAGGAGCCGGGGCCTGGGGCTCGGCCCTGTCACTTCCTGACCCCTCAGGGCCGCTCCAGCCGACAGTCTGGGGTGCTGCGGGGCCGCCGGAGGGCCCAGTGCACGGGCAGTGCCGGGCACACCTGCCGCCAGAGGCACCCAGCTCCTGCCCAACCTGGAGGCCACGCTGAGAGCACCTGGCGCCCCAGCCCCTGCTCCCCTGCCCTTCCAGGCCCCTCCAGAGAAAGCCGGAGGGGCCAGCGGAGCCACAGCGCGGCAGCCCTGGGGTGCAAGGGCGGGGAAAACGGCTCATGGCCGCCTGCTCTGCTGGCGTGGCCGGCAACCGCCACCGGCACGCATGGGATGGCCGCAGCATCGCTCTCGTGGCTCCTCAGCCGGGGCGACTGTGCCATCCCACAGGCACAGCACCAAGGACCAGAGGGCCCGAGGCTTGCCTGAGACGGCCAGCTTCCCAGAGCGGCTCGGGGGTGCTGTGGCGGCCAGCACAGGACCCTGTCCTCCCCACAACTGGGGGAGGACGGGGCTCTGCCCATGCAGCCACGGAAGCCGGAGGGCCCACGGCCCGGCAGCAATGGCCACAGTCTTGGGGCCTGCTCACGGGGGAGATCCAGGTCCCCGCCCCGACTCTGCACCTGCTCCAGAAGGGCCTGAGCCAGGCACCAGCTGGAACCAGGTGGACGCAGCTGTGGGTCGGGTCGGAGCTGCACACTGTCCCCTCGGGCGGTGCCTCCGGTTCCTACCTGTGTGCGTGCGTTTGCATGTGTGCACGCATGTGAACTTGTGTACCTGTGTGTGTGTATGTGTGCACATGTGTGTGTGTGTTGGGGCACAAGTGACTCTTTCTGTGCCCTGTGCTGTGGCCGGCAAACAGCTGGGAGCCCCTCACCGTCCCCGGGATCCGAGACAGTGGGTGCCCATCGAGCCTCTGTTGAGTGGAAAGAAAGGATGGAGGGAGCAGCGGGTAAAGCCGCCGCCTGCAGGGCCTGCATCCCACATGGGCGCCGGTTTGAGTCCCGGCTGCTCCACTTCCGATCCAGCTCTCTGCCGTGGCCTGGGAAAGCAGTGGAGGATGGCCCAGTCCTTGGGCCCTGCACCCATGTGGGAGAACCGGAGGAAGCTGCTGGCTCCTGGCTTCAGCCTGGCCCAGCCCGGCCATTGCGGCTACCGGGGAGTGAACCTGTGGATAGATTCTCCCTCCCACTCTGTAACTCCTCCTTCCAAGTAAAGTAAATAAATACGAAAAAGAGGGCGCGGGCGGGATGGAGGGCGGGTGGGTGATGGTGGATGTGTGGGGGAGTGGGTGGGAGGGTGGGGTGGGGAGGACAGAGGGAGGGACAGATGTGTGTTGGGTTCCGGGGTCGG
Organism: Sylvilagus bachmani; assembly: GCA_015711505.1. Lineage (NCBI taxonomy): Eukaryota > Metazoa > Chordata > Mammalia > Lagomorpha > Leporidae > Sylvilagus > Sylvilagus bachmani. Next base: position 108,094,579 of record CM027387.1, read on the forward strand.
GCTGGTGGGGCTGCCCACACTCCGTCCGGCTGTGTCCTCGCCTTGATCAGTGAGACGACCCCGGTCGGCTCCCCGGCTCAGGCACCAGCGTCTCCCTGAGCCGTGGCCCCGCCCCTGACGGGGTGCTGTCCGCGGGGTCGCCTGCCAAATCAGGGCGGGCTGTGTGCCGGTGGGCTCTGAAATCCCCCGCAGAGTGGAAAGCACCTGGGGATTTTTCTAGAATGGATTTTCCTTTGCCCACGAGAGAGAATGGCGCTGCAGCCAAGCGGTCAGCGAAAGGATTTTCCAGAGCGGCGGTGACCTGCCTGGCTGCAGGCGGCTTCCGGTCAGCGATGGGCCCACTGCCAGCGCCCCGCCCCCGAGACGCGGCCGCGCGGCTGGTGGGGGCAGCATTCGCCCCCGATGGAGACGCAGCCAGCCGGGGAGTCACGTCCACGGCGCTCGAAATGACGGGGCCCTTGCGAGCTCAGAGGCCGTGGGGGTGCCCTCCTGGACCCCCTTCCCCCACCTCATGCGCGCCAGGGTGGGGGCAGCGGATGGCGGCTCTCTTCCCCTCCCCCACGCGTGCAGGTTCAGCCGCCAGGAAGTGTGCACACTGCCAAGCACGCATCAGGCTACGGATTGGTGTGGACAAGAGAATCCCCACGCCGTACCCTGTGTCCACAGGCGCAGACACAAAGACCGGGACATACCCCACGAAACGCCCAGCCAGCCCCTCCCCCAATCTCCCCTCCAGCGCACGGCCACGCCCACACACACAGCGGCTGCAGGTGGGGGAGGCTGCTGGTGGGGGAGCCGGGCGCAGGCGCTGCAGGTGCGCATCCCCACGGCCTGAGGAAGCCAGGAGCCTGGAGCTCCATCCGGGTCTCCCGTGGGTGCAGGGGCCCAGGCACTCGGGCCGTCTTCCACTGCTTTCCCAGGCCACAGCAGAGAGCTGGATGGGAAGTGGAGCAGCCGGGTCTGGAACCAGTGCCCCCGTGGAATGCCGGCACTGCAGGTGGCGGCTTTACCCGCTACGCCACAGTGCGGCCGAGCTGCAGGGCTGTTTGCAGTGCTCGTGTCTATTTGGTTTGTGGGTGCCCCTCACCAGGGGCAGGGGGCACCCCGCACGCCTGTTCGTTGGGGCATAATTTGCAGGCAGCGACATTAACCACGGAGAGCCGTAGAGGCGCATCCGAAGCTGGCCGAGGCTGGACGAGGGACGCCTCCCAGAGAACCCTCCGTACGCTTCCCCAATCGGTTGCAAAACTGAGCAAAAAGGAAAAAAACCGCCTGAGGCTGTGGACGGTTGAAAGGAAGGGGTTTCGTCGCGCGTGTCCCGTGGGGCGCGTCGGACGCCAGCAGCAAAGATCCTCTGCAGCTGCGCTAAATTCTCCTGGGGACGAGGCCCGCCGCTGACCACGCGCCGCGCCGCTGCCCCGCCGCTGACCACGCGCCGCCGTCCCGCCGCTGACCACGCGCCGCGCCGCTGCCCCGCCGCTGACCACGCGCCGCCCGCCCCGCCGCTGACCACGCGCCGGCTCCCAGCACCGCCGGGGTGGGGGGGGGCTTTGCTTGTGCCCGAGCCTCGCGGAAATGCGGGCGGGGAGCGCGCCCCTGGCTGCCTCTGCTGCGTGTGGACCTGCTGTGAAACGCTGCCCACAGTGGGCACAGCTCAGCTCCGCCTCAACTCATTTCTCTCCTGCGCGTGTGCAAAGGGCACCAGCTCCTTGGTGTGCACGCACACACACAGGAGAGCTGTGCACACACACACACACACAGGAGAGCTGTGCACACACACACAGGAGAGCTGTGCACACACACACAGGAGAGCTGTTCACACACACACACAGGAGAGCTGTGTGCACACACACACAGGAGAGCTGTGTGCACACACACACAGGAGAGCTGTGTGCACACACACACAGGAGAGCTGTGCACGCACACACACAGGAGAGCTGTGCACGCACACACAGGAGAGCTGTGCACGCACACACACAGGAGAGCTGTGTACACATGCACAGGAGAGCTGTGCTCACACGCACAGGAGAGCTGTGTACACACGCACAGGAGAGCTGTGTACACACACACAGGAGAGCTGTGCACACACACACAGGAGAGCTGTGCACACACACACACACAGGAGAGCTGTGCACACACACACAGGAGAGCTGTGCACACACACACAGGAGAGCTGTGCACGCACACACACAGGAGA
>CM027387.1:108097275-108156339 GCA_015711505.1 Sylvilagus bachmani
GTTCCGTCCTGTGCACCTGCTGTTCCACCCTGGGCACCTGCTGTTCCACCCTGCGCACCTGCTGTTCCGTCCTGCGCACCTGCTGTTCCGCCCTGGGCACCTGCTGTTCCATCCTGTGCACCTGCTGTTCCACCCTGGGCACCTGCTGTTCCACCCTGTGCACCTGCTGTTCCACCCTGGGCACCTGCTGTTCCGTCCTGGGCACCTGCTGTTCCACCCTGGGCACCTGCTGTTCCACCCTGGGCACCTGCTGTTCCGTCCTGTGCACCTGCTGTTCCACCCTGGGCACCTGCTGTTCCGTCCTGTGCACCTGCTGTTCCGTCCTGGGCACCTGCTGTTCCACCCTGGGCACCTGCTGTTCCTCCAACGCCCAGAGACGCCCGGGTGCCCAGTCAGCAGTGCAGCTGGGGCTGTGGTCCCTCGGCCCGCACTGGCTGTGGAACCACCCCGACACACGCACACACACACACCTGAAGACGCACACGCGTGAACACTCAGGTCGCTCCCTCGTTGGGCAGGAAGGGGGGACAGGCATTCACCTCCACTTCCCACGGAACCCATGACGCTGAGCTCGGTCGCTGAGTCACGGTGGCGGCCACGGTGCCCAGGCCCCCGCCTGGGAGAAGCTCCTGGCTCCCGGCTTCAGCCTGGCCCAGTGCCGGCCGTTGCGGCCATCAGGGGAGTGGACCAGTGGATGGAAGACCCCCCTCTGTGTCTCCCCCTGTAACTCTTTCAAATAAATTAATTTTAAAAATCCCATGATCAGCACAATGCACTGTCCACTGATGTAGAACATTCTTGCTGTATCCAGAACATTCTAGAACATTCCTGCCATATCCACCCTGACGGCTCAGGGGTGGGCCCCTGGAGTCCAGGCCTGGAGTCAGGAGGAAGCCCCCTCTGAGGTGGAAGCAGATGGCGCCCACCTGTTCCCCGCCCACCCCACCAGAGCTGTGAGGGGCCAGCGCACAGTAGGAGGTCAGAACTGCACACTCCCGTGGTTTCATCACCACTGTACCCAGGGCCGTCCCTGCCACCTTGAGCCGCTCGGAGCCGCACAGGGGGATGCTCGAGGGCAACAGCTGCGGGGTGGGGGTGGGGCAATCCCACCCAGGGCTCCAGGAGCTCAGAACACTCCGATGGGTCCCACGTCAGTCATCACCCTCTCGACTCCTTGCCAGAATGACTTATTTAGGGTCGGAAATAACTCAGCCAATCCAATCAGTATTTCACTGGCCAGAGTAAGGTTCCTTTAAGACCCATGAGGGGTGCAGATGCAAAGCCTGGAACTCCTGCAGCTACTTTGTTGCCACAAGGCAGCCTAGCCTGGAGACAGCCCGATGCAGACAGTGGGTGCGGGAGAACCACCAAGCTGTGGACGTGGAGGCCTGGTAGGCCTGCACCTGAAGCCACCTGTCCCCACTCTTCCCAGCCAGGTGGGCTACTGGGGGCTGGGCCTGCTGCTCCCCTAACAGAAGAGCCCCAAGATGGATGCGCCTGTTTGATCTTGAAAACCCTTTCCCGACCGACGGCTGGAGGCTGCTTTCCCAGGGCCCAGAGAGGGGAGCAGCTCCTCACCCTGCTTGTCGGTGCCAATGCCAGGACTCGCACTCGGGCCTTCCGGACCCCAGGCCAAGCGACATTCCTGAGCAGAGAGGCAGCCAGGGGGCCCGCCCAACCCTGCTGCTAAGTTGCTACTTTGTGCAAAACAGGGAAGTTTCCCATGGCAGGGATCAAGAGAAGGGGCGGAGCCGGGGGAGCTCCCCCTGGAAACATCACAAAGTCCCCCTCCCCTCCCCCTCCCCCTTCCCCCCTCTCCCCACTGCCGGCTGCTGCTCCCCACTTGAAAAGGACCCCGGATCGGCTTCACTCCCTAATGCAATGATGTTGGCGTGGAGAGAAAGCAGGGCTGGGGCTGGGCGAGCTGACGCAGAGATGACCAGAGCCCAGCTCCCTGCGCTCCCTGCCCGGGCTACGTCTGCCGAGGCCCCGGGACCCTCTGCAAAGGCTGCGGAGGGGGCGAGGGGACGCGGCCACAGCCACCAGCTCCCAGGCGCTGCAGGGGGGCGGACCCGGGCCCGCGCTCGCCGGCCTGGAGTCTGGGATGAGGAGAAGCCCCCAGGAGCCCCTCCCCGCCCCCGGGTGCGAGCAGCAAGTCTCAGGGTCACAGCGCGGAGCCGCGCTGCGGGCTCAGCTCTGTCTGCACCCAGAGGCACGTGGCTTGCTCGGCCACGACAACAGCGAGCCCAAGATGGAGACTCCTCGAAAGCTCCCCCCTCCCGTCGCCCCTCGGGGCCCCAGGAGCCCTGGGGGCCACAGCCGGGAGCCGCCGCGGGTGGGCCTCTTCGCAGGCCTGGCCATGTTTCCCGGCAGCACGGCTGGCTGGAGGACGTCCCTGTCCCCGCAGTGGCCGGCGCACAGTGCCCCCCGGAGACACCAGACGCCTCCCCCGATCCAGCACTGGCTCAGGGCAGGGGACCCAGGGCTCTGCTCGGCTGCGTGGAGCCCGGCCTCTGTTGGGATGGGGCGCGGGGTCCCTGCTGGGGTCCCCAGGCCCTCGGTGACCCTGGCCCCTGCAGTCTCAGCCCAGTCTCTGTGCTGTCCCTGGGAGCCCAAGCTTACCCAGGCCCCAGGGCCTTTGCACCGGCAAACAGGAGGCCGGCTCCCCCCAGGGCTGCTCTGCCGGCACCGCCTGGGCACAGACCTGGTCGTCGACATGTTGGCGTCCCAGCGCCTGTCCCCACACAGGCCACTACCCGCCATCTGCCACGGCCCCGAGAGCAGTGCCCGGCACACGGAGGGCAGCGCGGGAGCTGAGTGGGGTCTCTCCAGAGCCTCCTCCGGGCCCGGGCAGGTGGGGGGTGGCGAGCCCTGCCCCCCCCCCCCGCAGCTCAGCAGGTTGGGTCAGGGATGGAGCCGGAGGGACAGAGAGGAAGGGCCAGGGCCCCGTGTCAGCCCCACGCACCTGCTGGGACCAGAGGGCTGGGAGCCCACCCTTTCCTGAAGGCTGGGGGGTCCCCGGCTTCCTCTCTTAATTTGAAAACACATCGGGGAGGGGCTGGCAGTGTGCACACCTGGTAGAGCCGCCACCTGCGACTCCGCCATCCCACACGGGCACCGGTTTGAGTCCCGGCCACTCCACCTCCCACTCAGCTCCCGCTAGTGCCCCTGGGAGGCGGCAGGTGCTGGCCCACGTGCTTGGGCCCCTGCCAGTCCGTGGGAGACCCCGATGGGGCGCCTGGCTCCTGGCTTCGGCCTGGCCCAGCTCCAGTTATTTGTGGAGTGAGCCAGTGGATGGAAAATCAATCAATCAATAGATCTCTCTCTTTCTCTCTGTCTCCCTCATTGTCTCTCTGCCTTTCAAATAAATAAATCCTTGCAAAACAAAAAAAGAGTAACAGGTGTTCATTTAAAACAAGGCAAACGTGGCGCCCCGTCCCCGCCTCCGCCACTGGCCGGGCTGCGGCACGAGGAGGCCACGCCCCTCTGCTGGGTCGGAGCCCCAGCCCCACCTAGTCCCTTCTGCCCTCCAGAGACCTGGGCAGCGGACGTCGGGGAGAGCTCAGGGCCGCTGTCCCCTCCCCGGGGCTGGGCGCCCACCGGGCAGCTGCTGCAGGAGCCGGGAACGCCCAGCATAGCGGCGCCGCCCAGGCCCTGTGCACGCGCCCCTCTGCTCCCAGCCCCCAGCCGGGCCCTGAGCGGGGTCCTCAGGGCTGCTCGGGTCACCCACAGGCTGCGTCCGCCCTACCCTGGCCGCCCTGGCACAGGCTCATGGCTCCATCAGGTCTTGCCCACTCTACTTTAAAAAAAAAAAAAAAGATTTAGGCTGGCGCCGCGGCTCACTAGGCTAATCCTCCACCTGCAGCGCCGGCACACCGGGTTCTAGTCCCAGTTGGGGCGCTGGATTCTGTCCCGGTTGCCCCTCTTCCAGGCCAGCCCTCTGCTGTGGCCCGGGAGTGCAGTGGAGGATGGCCCAGGTCCTTGGGCCCTGCACCCCATGGGAGACCAGGAGAAGCACCTGGCTCCTGGCTTCGGATCAGCGCAGCGCGCCGCGGCCAGACATTGGAGGGTGAACCAATGGTAAAGGAAGACCTTTCTCTCTGTCTCTCTCTCACTGTCCACTCTGCCTGTCAAAAAAAATTTTTTTTAATTAAAAAATTTTTTAAAAGATTTATTTTGTTTATTTGAAAGGCAGAGAGAGAGAGAGAGAAGGGGACGGAGGGAAGGGAGATCTTCCATCCACTGGCTCACTCCCCAAATGACCACAACGGCTGGAGCTGGGCCAGGCTGCAGCCAGGGGCCAGGAGTTTCCTCCAGGTCTCCCGGGGCCCCAGCACTTGGGCCGTCTTCTGCCACTTTCCCAGGCCATTAGCACAGAGCTAGATGGGAAGTGGAGCAGCCGGGGCTCGAACTGGCACTGTGATATGACAGCTTAACCCACTGCAAGCCAGCACAGGCCCCGCCCACTCAGGAGTCCAGCGGGAGGGGGGTCGCTGGATTACACCCCCTCCTCCACCCGAGGAAGGGGGGTACGTGGGAGGCGTCCGTGGCCTTGGGAGCCCTGGTGGTGTTTCTTGGCAAAGTGACCCCGAACGGGTCGGGGACAAGCGGGTCACAGGAGGAGGAGGAGGAGGAGGAGGAGGAGGCCGGCGCTCAGACAGGAGGTGGGGCAGGGGTGCCGGGGCCCGGGGGGAGGGCAGCCCGCGAGTATCAGGGCGGCGTTCAGCGTGGGCCGGGGAGAAGGCTCTGCAGACGGAGGTGGTGGCGGCCACGGGGCAGCACGGGCCTCCTTCACGCCACGGAACTTGAAGTTGCGAACGCGACAGACTTTTCCTCCCGTAGAAGTAGCGCAGATGCCACCGCCCCAAAGTCCAGAACAGGAGCTGAACCCCGCTTGCTTTCAAGCGCGGAGGAGAAAAGTCCGCCGGACCCTGCTTCTCGGCGGACAGCGTCGACACGCCGAAGTGACACGAATGCCACAACACAGGGCAGCCCGTCCATGGCCCCCTCCGTGGCCACGTGGGCTGGATGTGCCCGTGGCGCCCCACAGCGCCCTGCTTCCCCCGGGGCATCCACGCCCTTCCGCAGCCTCCCCGCCCCCCAGCACCCCCTCCAGGGTCCCCAGGGTCTCCCTCCCCTTCCTGCTCTTTCCCCGCAAGTCCCCGGATCATTCGGGGGCCACCAGACAGTGCCATCCTCGGTGGCTGGCCTGGAGGTTCCCACCCCAGCTCCGTGGCACCCTCCCCATGCTGGGCACCACCGCAGCCTGACAGACAGACACGGGCTGAGGTTGGGGGCCAGACTGGAGTCCCAGCTGGGGTCAGGGGGCCCAGGAAGAGTCTGGCCCTGAGTGCCCTCTGGTTGAGCCCCCCTATCCCGGTGACTCCCTCCCGGTAGGGCTCAAGCCCATAGCCCGGAGGAGTGGGGACCAGGGCACTGAGGCTGCTCCCCGACCTGACCCCACCTGTGCATACCTGGGCCCACCTAACCTGCCGGTGCACACCTGGCCCCACCTACACCCCCCTGTGCACACCTGGCCCCACCTACACCTCCCCATGCACACCTGGGCCCACCTACACCCACCTGTGCACACCTACGGCCCACCCATCCAGTTAAGTCCTCTCCATCACTCCAGGCCACACCCCCACAGCTGTCTTGCTACTTCCTGGCAGCTCTCCCCAGGTTGGCTTCTGTCCTGTGAGGTCTGGGGCCAGCGTCAGTCCCTGGCCCTCCCCTCCAAGTCGTCCCCTCCCGGGCCACGACGTGCCCATCATCACCAGCTCCCGGGGCCAGGACGTATCCGCCATCGCCAGCTCCCAGGGCACCCCCTCGATGGAGCCACCCAGGACGCGGGCATTTCCGCTCTTGGAGGCACCCAGGGTGCTTCTCTCCTGGGACCGGGGGCAGCGATGGTGCCGAAGGCGCATCAGGAGACAGAGCTGGTCGCTGTCTCCCGTGGAGGGGCCGGCGCAGCCGGAGCACTCGGGTGCCGCGGGTCCCGGGGCGTCCAGCTGGCTGCCCGTGGCCTCGGTCCGGGCGCTGCCTTGGCGAAGGCACAGAGGCTCCGCGGTGGCCCTGGAGCAGGACCCTCACTCTCACGGACAGCCCAACCGCGGCCGGACTCACGGGCCACCCGCTGAGAACGCGGTGGGAGTGGAGGGGCCCGGGGCCGGCACCCCGCCTTGCTCGGCTGCTCCGTCCACGATCCCCTCCCGTCGGTCAGACCCCGCTGCAGGCCACAGTGGACGCCGAGAGTCGCGGGTCCCCAGCAGCCGGCATGGCGCGTGGGTGGGACATGGGCGGAGCCGCGCCCCGCTGCGCAGCCCCCTGTGCGTTTGTCACCCAGTGGCCGCGGCTTCCTTTCAATGCGTTAAACCCACGGGTTCCCAAAATCCGCTCCTCAAGGCCTGGACGAGGCCCCTGCGGCGGAGCAGGTGGGCGTCCGTCGGGGCCGCCCTGCACCCCGTCTCCAGCCCGACCCTGTCACTGCGCAGGCGCCACCACCCCGGGGTCTCGGGGATCTTTCTGTGCCGCCCCCCATCCCGCCGGCAAGGCCACAGCAGAGAACAGGAGGGCTCCGCAGAGAGCAGCAGAGGCGCTGGGGCGCGGTCCGGACTCTGCCCCCAGCCCCACTGAAGTCCCAGGGGACGGCCGTCCAGGTCCCCAGCGTCTGACGTCACCCCGTCACCATGGGGACAAAAAGCAGCTTGAGGGTTCTGGTGTGGGATCTGAGGAAATCATTTTGTTACGTCGAGTTTCGGTCCAGGGGTCAGGTGTGCGCGTTCCGGGCGCACGGGCAGGGCACGAGCCCGCCCGCCTGCTTCGCGTGTTTGTGGGTGTTTGGGGCGCAGCGGCTCCCAGGAAGGGGCAGCTCCCTGAGGCACTGCCCCGGGACCTGAGAGTGGTAGGGACGGCGGCTTTGCCCGGGTCTCTATCCAGACCCGAACACATTTTTTAAAAAAATGTATTAACTTATTTGAAAGGGGGGGGGAGGGGGGAGCGAGCCAGATCTTCCATCCGCTGGTTCAAGGGGACAGAACGAAGCCAGGAGCTCCTGCCGGGTCTCCCCCAGGTGTGGCCCTGGCCAGGCTCCTGGGCCATCTGCAGCGCACACACCGTGCTGGTGGCCAGGAAGCCCTCGGCCCCGGGACCCTCTTGAAATTCCAGGGCTCGGAATTGTGGCTCCCGCCGGCTTGGGGCGACCACAGCCAGCTTCCTGCTCCTCAGGGGCGGGCGGGGAGGGGCGTAGCAGACCCCCCCACCGCGAGGCCTCGGCGGCGAGCTGGGAACACACGGTCCCATCTCTCTCGGAGGACAGCCGAGCCCAAGAATTCCATGAAGCACAACTTGGCAAAGACACGTCCGGTTTTGCTGAACCCAAAACATGCGGGAAGTCTGATCCCCTCCCTGGGTGTGGCCCCTCCCCCTTGTCACCACCGCCCAAGGGGCTGGTGTCAGACAACTGGTGGCCACGTGCTGGACACCCACAGGGCTGCTGGCGCCCAGAGCACCCTTCCCCCGCAGCACGTGCAGGCATCATGTCCCCTTGGGGGTCCCCAGGGGCCCCCACCGGAGCAGGAGGAGGGCAGGCCCTGCCCTCTGTCAGGGGTAGGGGCTTCTGGAGAAATGGAAGAGAAGCCCCCCCCAAGCGTGACAGCGCTATGGCTGAGCCCAGCAGCCGGGCCCTGGCTGTCACCGCAAGGCCACCACGGCCCAGGCCGGACAGGATGGGAAACCACACAGCGCCCAGAGAACTTCCCTGCCCCAGAGCCGGCAGAGGAGGCGCTGCTGGGCCCCCCAGAGCCGGCAGAGGAGACGCTGCTGGGCCCCACAGAGCCGGCAGAGAGGTGCTGCTGGGCCCCCCAGAGCCGGCAGAGGAGGCGCTGCTGGGCCCCCCAGACCCGGAGTCGCCGCCCCCGCTGCCTGCTGGCCAGGCGTCCAGCCAGCTCCCAGGCTCCCATCTGGCCACGCCTCTGGCTCGGGCGCCATCTCTGCCAGGTTTTGCAAGGCTGGGCCTCCGCACCAGCACTGTCCCCCAGCTGCTCGGCAGACCCTCTGCAGGCCTACTAAGTGCCGGTGACGGCGTGGACCAGCCGGACACCCCAACAGCATGGAGCTGTCGCCGCAGGAAGACCCTCCCACCCCACAGGACTTGGCGCCTCTGGGCCAGAGGCTCCGCCCAACAACCGCCCTCTCAACCAGTGACCCTGCCCAAGATACCGCCCCTAATCCAGAGGCCCCGCCCACCACTCCGCCCCACTTCATTCATCCAGAGTCCTCAGGCTTGGGGAGCGCCCTGGAGCTGCGGTTACGTCACAGCTGGGTGGACAGAGAGTGAGCAGTGGGTGGAGCTGGCGCCTTGCGCCCGGGGCTCCGGGAAGGCCCTTCCTCCTGCCTCCGCGGTGCCTGCCCCGTGCGATGGGGGGCACACTGGGGTGGGGGCCCGGCTCCTTGCATTTTGATGCCATCTTACCACACCTGCCCTCGCCCTGTTTCCAAGTACGGGCACATTCTGAGGGAGGGCCTGGGTGTGGTGGAGACGCCATCCTACCCGGGACAAGAATGTTCCAGAAGCAGGCGCTGCTCCTGGCCCGGTCTTCCTGGACCTGGCATTTCCGGTGAGGGCTGTGAGTCTAATAGGAGTAGAATGTGGGGTCCACAATGGAGACGAGGAAAGGCAGGGACAGGATACCAGGTGACGGGGCAGCATGGAGGCCCCTTGGAGGAGGCGACGGGACACAGAGGGGCCCCCATGTGCAGAGGAGGGCAGTGGGAGTCCCCGGGGACCAGCTCAGCGGCCCAGCAGCTGCTGTGGAGGGAGCCGGATGGGCGCGGCACGAGGGCCAGGGGTGGGAGGTCTCTCCTGAGCTCGCCATGGACCTGGGAGTCGCACTGTGGTTTTGGGGGGCCTCTGGGGGTGGAGAATGAGCTGAGAGACAAGCGGGAACAGGAGGGGCCGTCTCACAGAGGTCACAGGTCGCAGAGGGCTCCCCGAGGACTGGACATCAGGGTCCCGGTGACCGCCAGGTGCTTGGCCTGATCACCTGCTGAGCGGAGAGAATGCTCTGAGCCGGCGCACGCGGAGCCGAGCCTCGGGGCCGGGATTTCCGGGCCAGGGGCGCCCCAGGGGGGCCGGTCTCTCGGGGCCCTGCGTCGCCCCCTCCCCTGAGCCTGCAGCACTGAGGTGGGCTCTGCTTCACCCAGAGCGGCTCGGGCCCGACGAGCCCCCAGCTGTAGGCGGACACAGCTGTGCACACCGGGCCCTGTAGGTCCCTGTCCTTGTCCTCTGCAGCTGTTGTCCCGCACCGGGGTGGGTGCTGGACACCAGGACAGATGTGGACACCCCGGGAAGACGGGGTGGAGCCAACAGGGACGCCACTGCCACGGCCACCGCCACGGCCACCACAGCCAGGCAGAGGCCTGGGACGGATTCTCTCTCGGAGCCGTCAGAGGGATCCGACTCAGTGACACCTTGACTTTGACCTTGGCCTTGGCCTCCTGGACTGGGAGACAGTGTTTCTGAGTCTGGGAGGCCCCGGTGTCGTGGTCCTGTGACAGGGCAGCCCTGGGCTCTAACCCAGGCCCAGTACTGTGCATGCTCTGTGCTCTGTATGAGAGCCACAGAGCCCCCGCGGGACATTGTCCCCAAGACCTACAGGCTCCACCCGGCGTGGCCAGGCCGGCCATGAGCTGGGGTCAGGGCTCCTCAGGCTGCAGCGGGCAGAGGGGGTGCCGGGGCCATGTGCCGGGCAGATTCTGCCTCGCCGTGTTCCCGCGGGTACTTCCAGGACCTGGACGTCACCCGAGCTCGGGCGCCCACACTGGTCCTGCGAGAGAGAGGAAGGGGCTGCAGAGTGAGGACGGGGTGTGACCGGTCCTGGCGCTCGGGGCACAGCAGCCACCAGGGGAGACAGACCCCAGGGGTCCAGCAGGAGCCACACCGGGGGATAACGGGAGGGGCTGCCCCAAGGTGGGCGGTGGGAGACGAGGGGGCGTGGCCCCCGGGCCCAGGTGTCCTCCTGGGTGGCACTGTTCCTGGGCTAAATACCGCTGCCCTGGTGGCTTTGCAAGGCTGAGTTCCTGTCAGGGGACTCTCAGCTGTGTGTCACAGAGTGCCCACCCCAGGGCATCTCGGACCCGGGGGAGGGGCACAGGCAGAACCTCATCTTCTGTATCATCGCGATTGTCTCCGGCGCTGCTCGGGCTGTGGGAAGGGGCCGCCTGTCGCCAGCCACGGCAGGGAAGGGAGCCCCCGAGAAGGCAGAATAGAACCAGGGTCTCTCGATGGAGCAAGGGACTTGCGGGCGAGCCAGGGTCCCGCGTAGCATCCCTCACCGCCAGGGGTCAGGACAGGAACCGGAGCGAGGTGCAGCAGAGGCAGCAGCCGGGCACCTGAGACGCTCCGCAGGAGCCCCAGGGAAGGCGCCAGACGCCGCCATTCAGGTGCCGTCTGTACAGCTGCCTGGGAACCGGGGCTAAGCCCCGAGGCTCTCTCTGGGTTTCTGTTTCTTACCTGTCAAATGGAAGTGACCCCCAGCTACACAGGGCTGTCAGAGGCAGGGGAAGGGGGTGGGGTGGACACACGCATCAGCAGATGGGACTTCAAATCCAGCCTCAAAAACGACTGTATGGGGCCAGCGCTGCGCGTAGCAGGTAAGGCTGCTGCCTGCAGTATCGCCATCCCATATGGGCGCCGGTTCAAGTCCCAGCTGCTCCACTTCTGATCCAGCTCTCTGCTGTGGCCTGGGAAAGCAGTAGAAGACGGCCCAAGTGCTTGGTTCCCTGCACCCATGTAGGAGACCCGGAGGAAGCTCCTGGCTCCTGGTTTCGGGTCGGCGCAGCTCTGGCCGTTGTGGCCATCTGGGGAGTGAATCAGCGGATGGAAGACCTCTCTCTCTGTCTCTTTCTCTCTGCTGCTGCTTCTCTGTAACTCCGCCTTTCAAATAAATAAATAAATAAATAAGGAAGGAAGGAGGGAGGGAGAAGGGGCTGGACACTGAGACAGAAGGGTCAGATCAGCGCCACCCACCCGCCCCCAGCGGGGTCGGCCTCAGAGCGGAGCTCCAGCCACGCGCGGCGAGAACCGAGGGATCTGAGGAGGAACAGGCGACTCCACAGGGGACCGGAGACGCCAGCTCCGCCCTCTCAGTGCCAGCTCTAGCGGAGGGGCGTCGGGACAGAGGACGGGCCGGGCGGCCAGGTGTGGACAGAATTCAGAGCGTCCACCGGCACGGGGTCGAACACACCCTGGGGACATCACACCGACACCGCGAAGCCGGCGCCTTCGAGTGCTGACAGACCTCACCGTCGGACGAACCCTCACGAGGCTACGAGAATGAAAATCGAGCAGGGTAGCCTAAGAGAAGGTAAGAAAATACAGGCAGACGCCTGGAAACCGAGCAACACACAATGAGAAAAGTGTCGCGGGACATGAACCGAGGGCCTCTCAGAGCGTGTGAGACGCCACCGTGCCCGCAGGAGGCTCCGCTCTCTTACATTATGTGAGAAAACCGGGCAGGTCTGAAACCAACAGTCCAGGGTTCCTTTCCCTTAAGAAACAGGAAAAAGAAGAGCACGGGGGGTTAACTCCCTGACTGTAACACCTGCACCCCGAATCAGACCGCGGGTGGAGCCCGGCCGCTCCACTTCCGACCCAGCTCCCTGCTGACGCGCTGGCCACACACCTGCGGAGCGCAGTGCCCACCTGCCGAGAGCTGTGTCCCCTGCCGAGAGCTGTGTTCACCTCTGAGAGCTGTGTCCACCTCTGAGAGCTGTGTCTCCTGCTGAGAGCCGTGTCCCCTGCTGAGAGCCGTGTCCACCTGCCGAGAGCTGTGTCCCCTGCCGAGAGCCGTGTCCACCTCTGAGAGCTGTGTCCACCTCCGAGAGCTGTGTCCCCTGCCGAGAGCCGTGTCCACCTGCCGAGAGCTGTGTCCCCTGCTGAGAGCTGTGTCCCCTGCCGAGAGCTGTGTCCCCTGCTGAGAGCTGTGTCCACCTGCTGAGAGCTGTGTCCACCTCCGAGAGCTGTGTCCACCTGCTGAGCGCAGTGCCCACCTGCCGAGAGCTGTGTCCCCTGCCGAGAGCTGTGTCCACCTCTGAGAGCTGTGTCCACCTCCGAGAGCTGTGTCCCCTGCCGAGAGCCGTGTCCACCTGCCGAGAGCTGTGTCCCCTGCTGAGAGCTGTGTCCACCTGCCGAGAGCTGTGTCCACCTCTGAGAGCTGTGTCCACCTCCGAGAGCTGTGTCCCCTGCCGAGAGCTGTGTCCACCTGCCAAGGGCTGTGTCCACCTGCTGAGAGCTGTGTCCACCTCCGAGAGCTGTGTCCCCTGCTGAGAGCTGTGTCCCCTGCCGAGAGCTGTGTCCACCTCTGTGTCCCCTGCCGAGAGTGTGCCCACCTCCGAGAGCTGTGTCACCTGCCAAGGGCTGTGTCCACCTGCTGAGAGCCGTGTCCCCTGCCGAGAGCTGTGTCCACCTCCGAGAGCTGTGTCCCCTGCCGAGAGCTGTGTCCACCTGCTGAGAGCAGCGCCCCCTGCCCAGCACTGTGAACCGTGCGGGGATAGGCGAGATCTCACAGAGGGAGCTGACACTGAGTGGCAGGGAGTGGACACTGAGTCAGCGTGGGGGAGCTGCAGGCCCCCCAGACCGTGCGCAGCTCACGCAGCTCCAAACCCCCAGCCTGACGCTCTGTAGACACAGCAACCTGGTTCCGACGTCCATCTGCAAACACCAGCAAACCGAAGCTGCCGAAAGCGACTTTGAAAACGAGAGCAAACGCAGGCGAATCGTCCCGCGCGGCTGTGGGACACACGAGGACGCTGCAGGAACGAGAGCAGGAGCTGTTGTCAAGGATTGGGAACGCCGGTCGCCGGACAGACAGAGGAAGCCCGGGAAGATGCTGCACGAAACAGCCCGACGGATACTTTGTAAAGATATTTGAGGCTGGCGCCGCGGCTCACTAGGCTAATCCTCCGCCTTGCGGCGCCGGCACACCGGGTTCTAGTCCCGGTCGGGGCGCCGGATTCTGTCCCGGTTGCCCCTCTTCCAGGCCAGCTCTCTGCTGTGGCCCGGGAGTACAGTGGAGGATGGCCCAGGTGCTTGGGCCCTGCACCCCATGGGGAGACCAGGAGAAGCACCTGGCTCCTGCCATTGGATCAGCGCGGTGTGCCGGTCACTGGAGGGTGAACCAACGGCAAAGGAAGACCTTTCTCTCTGTCTCTCTCTCTCACTGTCCACTCTGCCTGTCCAAAAAAAAAAAAAAAAAAGATATTTGAGAGGCAGAGTTATAGAGATAGAGGTGGAGAGAGAGAGAGAGAGAGAGAGAGAGAGAGAGAGAGAGGTCTTCCATCTGCTGGTTCACTCTCCAGTTGGCCACAACAGCCGGAGCTTTGGTGATCCGAAGCCAGGAGCCAGGAGCTTCTTCCAGGTCTCCCACGTGGGTGCAGGGGCCCAAGCACTTGGGGCATCCTCTACTGCTTTCTCAGGCCACAGCAGAGAGCTGGATCGAAGTGGAGCAGCTGGGACTAGAACTGGCGCCCATATGGGATGCCGGCGCTGCAGGCCAGGGCTTTACCTGCTGTGCCACAGCACCAGCCCCCTAGTCCTAGGGATTCTTTAAAAGGCACCAAAGAGTTCTGATGGAGAAAGGGTGGGCTTTTCAACAAATGACACTCGAGTGTCCAATTGCAAAAACAGAAGCCTCAGCAGAACTTCCGACCTGGTGCAGGGATGAGCCTGAAGCGGACTCGGACTGAGTGCGACGCATCGAACCGTAAAACACCTGCCCGGGCGTTCCAGGAGCACCTTCCACAGAGACGTGGCTGTGGGAGAAACGGCAGGCAAGTGGACTTCTTTAAAAATAAAAACACGTGCTCTGAGAATCACACTGGTAAAGTAAGAAGACAAGATAAAGATTTGGAAAATAAACATTTGCCTGAGGCCAGCGCTGTGGCGTAGCGGGTAAAGCTCCTCCTGTGACGCCGGCATCCCATATGGGCGCCAGTTCAAGTCCCGGCGGCTCTTCTTCCGACCCAGCCCAGGTGCTTGGGCCCCTGCATCCCCGTGGGAGCCCTGGATTGGCCCAGCTCTGGCCACTGCAGCCGTCTGGGGAGTGAACCAGCGAGTGGAAGACCTCTCTCTCTGTAACTCTGCCTCTCAAATAAATAAATGAACTCTTTTAGAAAGAGGCATGCAGTAAGAAATGAACGCCACGTGTGCACAGGGCACTAAGTGGACAAAAGCCTCCGTTTAGGGGATTAGTACCCAGTACGTGTGCGGGACACATCGTAGCACAGCACGCAGCGCGACATCGTTACGCGCGCAAAACCAACACACAAAATTCAGTTGCGTTATAAGGAAAAAGCAATTAGAAACCAAGATGGAAAAGGGTACAGTTGCAACAGCCACACTCACACACACACTCACACACACACAACTGGGGAACGCATCTAACAAGAACCGCAGCCGTGGGGAGCCCATTCTTGGATAAAGACTCCCGACCGCGGCCACCAAGTTGCTGGTTTCCCTTAATCACAGGCAGATCCAGGGCAGTTCTGCTTCAGAAAGTTTGGGGCCGGCGCTGTGGGGCAGCGGGTTAAGTCACCGCCTACAGTGCCAGCATCCTTGTGGGCGCTGGTTTGAGTCCTGGCTGCTCCACTTCCGATCCAGCTCCCTGCTGTGGCCTGGGAAAGCTGTGGAAGATGGCCCGAGTGCTTGGACCCTGCACCCATGTGGGAGACCCAGAGGAAGCTCCTGGCTCTTGGCTTCGAATCAGCGTGGCCAATTGGGGAGTGAACAAGTGGATAGAAGACCTCTCTCTCTCTCTCTCTCTCTCTCTCTCTCTCTCTCTCTCTCTCTCTCCCCTCTCTCTGCTTCTCCTTCTTTCTCTGTGTAACTCTGACTTTCAAGTGAATAAATAAATCTTTAAAAAAAACATAAAGTGTGGAGGAAAAAACTGGATTTGAAAAGGTAAGTTTATTTAGATGCAAAAAAATCTGGAAACCCACGTCTCATTTTTTCAAAATCAGCGTTTTCCACAAACTTTGCGGGGAGCTCCCACCCGTGTGCCTCATCTCTCCCCCGACGTGTTCCAGGAATTCCGGTGATGTAGATCGAAGAGGCTCTCGGCTCACTCGCCCTGCGATCCCGGCCGACGCTGGGTTTTCTTGGCTGGGAAGTCCAAGGAGGGGAACGAAGCAGCCGTCCAGTCCCTCCACAGCCAAAATCCGTAGCAGGAAGGGGCGGCGGGGGCCGCACACCTGCTACGTCCAGGGGGCTCCTCCCGGGCGAGAGGCAGTGGCCAGCCAGGGGGGTGGGTCGGGGCTCCACCCAGCGGCCTCGGCCCCGAGGCGGGAGGTGAAATGCCAGGCGGATCGTGACACGTCCTGGCCCTTATGCAATCATCGCAAATAGCGTTTACAGGATTACATAAACACGGAAAATATTCACGACACGTTAAGTGGGAAAAACTGGTACGGATGCTATAATTACGATTCTAGATGCGAACACAGGAGCCCGGCGCGAGGCTGCCCCAAATCTCAGGTTTCACCCAAAGACACGTTTTGTTGGGCCTGCATTTCATTTTACTCTATTTTTCAAAAGATTTATTTGAAAGGCAGAGAGAGAGAGAGAGAGAGAGAGAGAACCTTCCATCCTCTGGTTCACTAACTCCCCAGAATGGGCACTTTGGGATCAGGGCAGGACTGAAGCCAGGAGCCAGGTGCTTCTCCAGGTCTCCCATGCGGGTGCAGGGGCCCAGGCGCCTGGGCCATCCTCCACTGCACTCCCGGGCCACAGCAGAGAGCTGGACGGGAAGTGGAGCAGCCGGGACTCGAACCGGCGCCGCTGTGGGATGCTTCGTCCTAGGTGGCAGCTGCTATACCACCACGCCTGCCCTGCACTTGACTTTTCAATTTTATTATTAACCTGCCTAAAAGCCTGCAGATTTCCCCTAAAAACCCGGATTTCCAGCTGCTTTAGAAAAAATGTTTAGGTCAACCAGCACCCGGGGCCGAGTTCCCACACGGCCGGCTCTGGCGGGAACCGCGCGGGGGCCGTCCCGGTGTCTCCACACCTCCACGCGCGCTTCCCACCTTCCCAACGTCCTCACCCGGCAAACGCGCCACTGCCCCAGGAGCCCGGGCGAGGGAATCGCTGCTTCCGGTATCCTTTCTTCCGGGACACGGTGCCGGCCCGCACCGCACACTTCCCCCGGCGCATCTGGTCGCACGGAGGGAGGGGCCTGGCCGGCTGGCAGGCTGCTCGCTCAGCTCAGAGCCGCCGAGTCTCCGGAGCAGGAGACGCCCGCTCCAGCCTCTGTTCCACGCGGGGACAGCAAGGCCCACAGGGAGGGAGGCGCCCGGCTGCGCGCCGGCTCTAGCCATCACCCCTGCCGCTCAAGGCCTCACGTAGGGTGGCGTGAGGGTCTCATGTGACCTGCCCACGCCCTCCCGTGGGCTCTGCCAACGACTGCCCGTGCCCGGTGCAGTGCGGGGCTGCGTGGCGGTTGGCGAGCGCAGGGAGCCTGCCCACATGTTCCCACACGGTGTTTCCTTCTGCGGCTGCACGGCCTGTCACGGGCGGGATCCGTGGGGGCGGAGCCGTCGGACAGCGAGCCCCACCCAGCCTGAGTCTCCTGTGGATGAGACCCCCCAAGCAGGGGTCTGACCGATCCTTCTCTGCTCGTTGCCTGTTTTTTTTTTTTTTTTAAGATTTTTATTTGAGAAGTCGAATTACAGAGAGAGAGAGAGAGAGAGAGAGAGAGAGAGAGAATGAGATCCTGCATCCGCTGACTCACTCCCCAGATGACAGCAACGGCCGGGGCTGGGCCAGGCTGAAGCCGGGAGCCTGGCGCTCCCTCCTGGTCTCCCCGTGGCCATCTTCAGCTGCCTCCCCAGGCGCATTAGCGGGCAGCCGGGCGGGAAGTGGAGCGGCCAGGTTTGACCGGCTGTGTCGCTGCGCCAACCCAGAACAGCTTCTCTGATGTGAGAGCGGGGGTCCCGTGGAGAGAACACGGATGGGAGAATGATCACGTGTCCCGGCCTCGCACCGACCCTGCATCCTGGGCTCCGCCCCTCCCGGCCCCCTCTCTCCGGGGAGGAACAGGAAATGTGTCTGTTTTCATGAGAAGAGGCGGCTCAGCTCTCGAAAGCTGCACCGAGTGTCCGGGGCAGCCATCGGCACTCGGAGGTTCCCGGCCAGGTCTGCTGCTGCGTCGGCCAAAGATGACTACCCTGGGCAGGAGGTGGCCGTGGACTTTGCAGAGGGCCAGGCTGGCTCACAGAGGGGGCAGAAGACGTGAGGTCGGCGCCCCGCCCCGGCCCAGCCCAGGACTGCTCCGGCGCAGGCGCGGGGACCTGCTTCTGCCAAGGGCCACTTGGATGTCGATAGCATCACCCACAGGCTGCACAAAACCGCCGGCTCAGAGGCCGGCCTGCTGCATGTGCACTGAGTCCAGAGGTGGCCCCAGTGGTCCCCACCCCTGCCCAGGAGGAGGAGCCCGGGCGCTGCGGGCTGAGGGGGCTCTCCTGGTGCACCTGGGCCTCCCTGCTCCCCACAAAGGGGCAGAGGCAGACTGAGCGTGCCCGGACAGCTCCTGCACTTCCAGGTCTGCTCTCCTTTGAAATCCAGGCGGAAGTCACCGTGGGGAAGGAGCAGCCGGCCACCTCCAGGTGCTGCCCTCCCGGGCCACAGCAGAGAGCTGGATGGGAAGTGGAGCAGCCGGCGCCGGCCCCCAGCAAGTCTTCTAGTGCCCTGCAGAGCCTAAGGAAGGCTGTGGAGCCCCACCCCCGCCCCCCGGCCGCCCCGCGATGCTCTGTGAGACGCAGCCCACCGCCCTGGCGCCCAGCAGCCTGCGGCCCGAGGACGAGTCTGGCCTCACCGGGGGCTTTGTGTCCACAGCTCCAGGCCCAGTGCCCCGTGGGCCAGCGAATGGGACTCGGGCTTCTCCCCTACCCCTCCCACCCTAGATCACAAATTTGGTCTTGCGGTGACGAAGCCACCAGCCTCCAACAGCCAGGACCAGACTCACTGCTCAAAGCTGAGCCCAGGTTTCTCCAGGGCAAGTCCACCCCTAAGCAGCCATGTCTGGGGCAGAGCCCAGCGCCCCCAGGGAGCTGTGACAATGCAGGTTCCCGGGCCACCTCGGAGATGCTAATCCACGGCCGAGTCCGGGCAGGGGCCGGGAATCTGCATTTTGAACGTGGTCTCCACAAGACTGCTCCAGGGACCCCACTGCCTGCCGTAACTTTCCGAGCACTGTCACCGGGGCCAATGGCGCCTCGGCTGCGTCTGGAGTTGGAGCCGTGGGTCTGAGTCCAGGAGGCAGAAATAAAGGCGACCTTTGAGTTAGCGGGATCCGGTTCCAAAACCGCACGATGCTTCTGCAAACCGGGTATTTGCGGCCGAGGATCTTACCTGCCTCTCACCCCAGCAACTAAAAACACAGGGGCTGGGGGTCCTGCCCAGCGCCCCCCGCCCGGGACCAGCGGTGAGTCACTCATCTGGGGTCACCTTCATAATTTCAACTGGAATGGGCAGCGCAAAGGTGGTTCAGAAAGTCGGCCGCCCCCCAGCACAGCAGGGACCCTCACGCCTGTGGACTGTGCATTCCCACGGCAGCGCCCACGCCACTCACACCCCTGCCCAGGCTGCCACGGGTCCCCCTTTCCGGGACATTCCGCACGCGTGGACGCGCTGCCCCGTCCCGCGATGGCTTCTCCCGCAGAGCTGAGCTGGATCCCCCGGCTGGGGGACGCTCTGCTGGTGTCCAGCGTTTGACGCCACTCTTGCCTGCTTCTCGGAGCAGGCTGCACGTCCGGCCAAGGGGCTGGCGGTGCTGGGGGCCTGGCCCAGGGCCAGCGTGGCCAGGGTGGGGTGGATACAGAGCCTGGTCTGAGCCCTCGGTGTCCGCGGTAGCTGAGCAGGGGCTCTGGGGAGATGCCTCGAGGGAGGGGTGGGCGTGGGGGGGAGCAGGAGCCGGGCAGGGCTGTGGCCTCCCTGTGCGGTTAGCTGGCCCAGGCCGGGGGTGGTGGCCTGTGTCGGGCGCCCGTTGCAGAGGACTGGCCCTCGCCAGGGGTCAGGGCAGCTCCCAGCCACCTCTAGCCCAGTGGAGGCCAGGACTGTCGGCCACTGGGAGCTGGGAGCCACGCCCACGGAGCGGTCCTAGGGTCTGGGCTCCACCACCCAGACGCCCTCCTCACTCCCCAAATCTGCGCCAGGGCTGGGCCGGGCCAGGCGGAAGCAGGAGCCTGGAACCCAGTTCAGTCCCCACACGTGCCGCAGGGACCCCTGCTGCCCCCCGGAGCGCACGTTGGCGGGGGGCTGGCGTCGGAGCGGAGGTGGGACTTGAACCCAGGCCCTCCCACGCAGCGTCTGAAGCCCCCGCTGCTGCTCTGCCCACTGGTGGGGTGCCCGAGCTCCTGTCCTGTGGGAAACACAGCCCCCTCCCCGGTCTTACGTCTGATCGTAGTCAAGAGTCTTCCAGGGAGGAATCGCATCCCGGAGTCCGCTCCCCTGGAACCGCCCCTGACGCCAAAGTCGGGAGCCGTCCAGGTTCTCCAGAGACACACAGACGGACGGACGGATGGATGGACGGACAGACGGACGGACGGCCAGGTGGGAGCGGGTCCCCAGAGGAGCTGGCTGCCATGCTTCTGCTGAGAACCCCAAAGGTCGGCCAAGGACGGCGGCCGTGTGGCTGTGTCCAGCCCTGCTGGGTGGAAGACCAGGCATCCTGACGTCCCACTGCGGCCGAAGGCGGCGCCCAGCCCCAGCAAGGCGCAGGCTCCCGCTGGCCCCACTGGCCCTTAGCCGTCGCTGGGGCCGCCCACGCGGGAGAGGCCGGGCCCTGCTGGACTCCCTGAGCCCGGGACTGCCTTCCCCTGCCCCAGGCCTGGTGGCCCCTGGTTGTCCCTCTGTGACCGGGGAGTGTGCTGAGGAGCTCTGTGCTCTGTGCCCTGCCTGGCTCTTGCTGGGATGTGAGAAAGTTCTCGATCTTTCTAGAACAGCCGCTCCCAGATGCTCCTCCCTTCCAGTCGGTGCTGCGTGGAGGCATGGACAGACGTACGTGCTCTACACAGACACGCGTGTCGGTCCCCTCCATGGGGGCTTCTGGGGCCGTGGGGGGGCAGCCATGGTGTTGGGGCCTCCTGACCCGTCCCGACTACGGCGGAAACGAAGAGAGGTGACCGCTAGTCTCTGAGGGACGTTCGGGCTGTGACGAGGCGGCGTCCATCCCGCCCTCGCTGCCTAGAATTTCCCGTGTTCCCAATCAGAGAGAGATTTTAGCGAATGTCTGTGGAAACGACCCCGGTGTAGGCTCCTTCCCACTGTGCGGGTTCACGTGGGGGTCCCCAGTGGAGCCCCCACCCCCGCCCCATGCAGACCTGCCCGGCCGTGCCACCTGC
Source organism: Sylvilagus bachmani (assembly GCA_015711505.1). Lineage (NCBI taxonomy): Eukaryota > Metazoa > Chordata > Mammalia > Lagomorpha > Leporidae > Sylvilagus > Sylvilagus bachmani. The sequence continues at coordinate 108,117,673 of CM027387.1, forward strand.
TTTAAAACACCCTGCTCAGCCTCCCACCGACTCGCTCGGAATCCTGGTTCACACGTGAGCTACACGCGTGCCGTAAGGAATGCATGGAAGGATGGGTCTCTGTATTGTGCAAACGACTCCGGGCTCACGCACGCAGGGGTCCCCCAGGAAGTCCACGGCACCGCGCGCCGCGTCGACGGAGCCGACATGGATTTCAGAAAGCCTGTGCCAAAATGCATTTACTGTTTAGTTCCCCGTGTGTGAGCTTTGTGAAGTACCTCGTATGGATGTAGTTGTCCCTATTTTTTGAGTTTGAAACTTTATTTGAAAGCAATAGAGAGAGAGAGAGAGAGAGAGGTCTTCCATCCGCTGGGCCAGGCTGAAGCCAGGAGCCAGGAGCCAGGAGCTTCTTGCAGGTCTCCCACGTGGGCAGCCGGGGTCAAGTTCTTGAGCCATCACCGTTGCATCCCAGGATGCGTCGGTGGGAAGCTGGATCCCAGGTGGAGTAGGTGGGATTCCAACCGACCTCCAGTGAGGGCTGCCGGGGCCCCGAGCCGCAGCTCGGCCCGCTGTGCCCGGGCACCTGCCTGGCAGTTTCGGTTCAGCTTTGCTCTTGAGCGACTTAAGCAGGCGTTCCGTCCCCGTCTGGTTAGCATGGTCGGAACTGCACAGGACTTGGCGCTCGCCTGAAGGAGGGTGGGAGGGGCAGGAGCCAGGCAGGGCTGTGGTTAGCTGTCCAGGCTGAGGCCAGTCTCCTGGTGGTGGCCTGTGTCGGGCGGCCGTTGCAGAGGACTGGCCCTCGCCAGGGGTCAGGGCAGCTCCCAGCCACCTCCAGCCCAGTGGAAGCCAGGACTGTCGGCTGCTGGGAGCCATGCCCACGGAGCGGGCCATGTGGTCTGGGCTCTACCATCCTGACGGCAAAGCCAGCTGCCCGACCAGCCCAGCATCCTAGTGACCTTGTCCCCAGCTTGTCCCCTCACGCGTGCTGGGCTGTCTTCCCCCGCCGTGTGCCTTGCTGGCTCCTCCTCCTGACTGTGAAACAGGCTTCGCATGCGTGTGTGTGCCTGCACACGTGTGTGCAAATGCATGGTTCGGGGCGGTGACGGTTGCTAAGGAGTCCTTTCCGGCGTGGGTGTCGGAGGCTTTGCCGTTGGTGTTTTTCCCTGCTGGGACGCACGCCGTCCCCAGAGCTGCCCACTCACCGTCCCCGCAGCCGTGTCCCGGCCCCGGCTCTCACCCGTTCGTTCTCCTTTGATTTCTCAATAATGGAAGCGTCCAATTTGCCCCTAAACGCGCCCGTGACCACATCCCGACATCCTGGGCTCTGTGATTTCAGTTTCAACTTCTGCTTTGACCTAATTTAGAAAAGCGCTTGGAGCACCCGAGGGTGGGTAGCAGATGTCAGGTTTTATTGTGAACCCCAATTCCGGCTCACTGGGGTCCCTCGGAGAAGGGGAGCTGGGGCCGCCGCCGCCCACAAGCCCAGGAGGGGCTCGGGAGGAGCGACCCCGGGACCCCCAGGACCCGACACGGGGCTGTCCATCACGTTTGCTGTGGGGGGGCCCGGCTGCTGGGGAGAACCTTGCTCCCGTGGTGGGGGGCATCCGCAAGACCCCCGGCAGCCCCACAGGAAGCTGCTGCCGCCCCTGGTCCCCCGGCCTCCGCGATGTCACCCCCTGCCTGGGCAGACCCTTCATGCCTGGCCGGAGCGTGGGAGCCCTGTGGGCCCTGCCCACCACGCTGCCCTGCCCGGCCCTCAGCCCGCACCTCCCCCTCCTGCCAGCCTCCATCCCCCACCGGGGCCGGGGGTCTGCAGGAGCCATGGGAGACAAGTGGAGGGCGGGGCTCCCTGGAGGAGGAGCAGGACCCTGGAACATGCCCCCCGCGGCGCCCCAGGTTCTGGACGATTCTGGGGGAGTCTAATCCTTATGTCCCAGATCCATCCCATTGAGCTCACCCAGATGTTCGCGTCTGCCCGGGGGCCCTGGGAGGGCTCCATCCACTTTACTCCGGTCCCAGGTGGGAACTCTGCAGGGGGCTGGGGGAGGCCGGCTGGGATCCCCGACCCCGGCCACATTAGGGGCTGTGCCAGAGGAGGGGCTCCACGACCACCCCCCCAATGCATGTCGCCCCCGGGTCCAAGCTCAACACACAGGGGCTGGGGCTGCTGTGGCTCCCCGCGGCCCTGAGTTCGCTCGTGCCTGTGGCCAGCGGTTTGCACCACGACCCCGCCCTCCTTGAAGGCCCCGTCTACCCCGCACTTCCCACCCAGAGCCGCTGGCAGCTGCAAAGGCCCCAGGGGAGCCTGCTGAGAACCAGGGGAGACCTGACGCCGCCCAGTGACACGTGGGTGAGCGGGTGCCAGCCTCCACGGATCGCCTCGGGGTGGGGGGGAGCTCTGCCCCCCAGTGGGACCTGCAGGAGGCCAGCCAGGCGCCCTCGGGACCAGCCCCCCCGCCCATGGAGGGGGGCAATCGGGTGCCTCCTTGAGCTTCTGCTCCGTGGCTGCACTTTTAACCCTTTGCCTCCCGTTCCCCACCCTCTCTTCCCAAAGGCCTGTGTGTCGGGGCCACAGCAGGAGGCGCTCCAGAGGCGCTGAGGGGTTCGTCCGTGAGAAGGGGGTGCAGGCAGCAGGTGACCGACCAGGTGTGAGCGGGAGCCCGAGCACACGGCCAGCACGGCACAGCTGGCTCACCCAGCAAGTGCATTGGCCCGATATAGCCAGCTCCCCCGCCGCCCGCTCCCCAGCCCCGGCATCTGCCGAGCCCCCGGGGAGCAGGGAGCCCTGCTGAGCCCTGCAGGGAGCGAGGCCTCACGTGCCTGTCTCTCTGGGGCCCGCTTCTGTCCCCAGCGTCATGTCCTCCAGGCCCTGGGGTGCCGTCACCAGGATGAGCAGCCAGGGCCCGCCTGCCAGGTGGGAGGTGACACAGGTCAGTCTCTTCCCGTGGGATGGCTGGGCGGGGAGGGGAGACAGACAAGTGCTCAAGTGCTCAGCCACTGTGTTGGAACCGGTGGGCGCAAAATCCACCATCGCCCCGGCCACAGACGTGGAGCCCATGTGAGAAGAACAGGCGTGGGGAGCAAGGGATCAGAGCCACGAGCCAGACAGACGGTGTCCCACGGGCGCCTGGGTCCAGCCGTGCCTGAAGCCACAGGTGGGGTTTGGATGGAGTTTGTCCCCAGGGGCCAGAGTGAGAGGTGAGGCTCAGTGGAAGCCCTAGGGCACTGGTTATGCTGGTTGGACCCTCACAAGGGCTCTGGTGACAAAGGAGCAGGACTGACCCCTCCCCGCTCTTCCCAGCTTCCTGTCTGGCCACGCCTTCTCCTGCACAAGTCCCCACCCCCAACCCCACCCCCAACCCCACACTGTGGTGCCGTCTGCCACGGGGCCTCCCCAGCACCGAGCAGAAGCCGGCCCAGCCTCGGCTGTCTCGTCCCGGTCACGGAAGATGGCCGAGGCTTCGCCCTTGTCTTGGCCTGCCACGAGAGCCGAGTGGCACCCACCCCACGTGTGACTAATGGAGCCCGCCGCAGGCAGAGCATGTCGGAGGAGGCAGGCCCCAGAGCCGCAGGGAGCCGGTGTCGAGGAGCCGGGGTGGCCTGGAGGGCCGACGTCACCCGTCCGCACCGTTGCCAGAGCTGCAGGCTGCTGCCTTGTGGGGGGCCCTGCCCGCCACGGTCCCGCGCCCAGGGGAGGCTGCTCCACACGAGGCCCCTGCTCTGCGTTAGCACACATGCCGGGCCCAGACCTCCGGCCGCCACCCCACCCACCACCACGCCCAGCGCCCACCCCACTGTGGCTGAAATTCCAAAGAGCCCGCCCTCGCCAGATGTGCCACACGCTTCCCCAGGGAGCAGCTCACGGGGACCACACGTGGCTGGGGTCGGAGTAGAAGGGCTCTGGGCGGGGGGTGGGAGGCTCCCTGCTCCCCCACCCCGCCCCGCCCCTGCCTGGCCCTGGCTGGGTGGCGACAGCTCCCTCGACGACTGTGAACGCGGAGTGGCCCCGGATCCTGGGGACCCCAGATGCTCTGGACTCTGTGCAGTGAGAAATCAGGCATCCAGTGTGCATTGGGCCAGGGCTGGGCTGCGGGGCTGTCGCTGACCTGGGGCCTGCAGCTGCGTCCCCAGTCCCCTGCGGGCTCTGACACCGGCCCAAGGGGTGGGGCCACTGCTCCAGCCGCTTGTGCATGACGCTGAACTGGGTTGGCCTGGAGTCCCGGTGATAAGTAACATAGGGACACTGGTTCCTGTCCCGGCCGCTTCACTTCCAGTCCAGCTCCCTGCTGATGGCCTGGGAAGAGCAGCAACGGACGCCCTAAGTGTTTGGGCTCCTGACACGGAGACCCGGAGGAAGCTCCCGGTCCTGGTTCCTGCCTGGCCCAGCCCTGGCGGTTGCGGCCATTTGGGGAGTGAGCCAGTGGATGGAAGACCTCTCTCTCTGTCTCTCAAATAAACAAACAAATCCTTCGCTTAGAAACATGGCCCCAGCATCCTTTCAGATCTCCGGGTCCCTGACAACGGCTGGTCCGAGGCCAGTGCTGTGCAGAGCTGTGCTGTGCCGCGTGGGGCACGTGACGACGGAGCACACGCGCTTGTGTTGGGTGCACACGTGATTTGTCTCTAATGTTTGCCATTAGTGGCGGTCTGAGCCCGTGGAGCCCGACCCTGGCACTGGGAAATCAGCCGGCAGCCGACGGAGCACACCAGCCGGCCCAGCCCTGGCCTCACAGCCACAGGGGGACAGGAAGTGTTTGTTGGGCAGGTCCCAGTGTGCCAGAGCTGACAGCATCACGCGTGACCCACGCGCACGCCTGGGCCGCCCTCCCCTGGGGAGATCATGAGAACCAGGCGAGTGTGACGGGGGCTCACTCTCGGGGTTCAGCACGATTCTACCGGGGGGCTAGAGTGCGCCCCTCCCCAAGTCCACGGGTGGAAGCCCTGACCCCTGGCGTGGCCGAGGGCTGAGGTTCCATGAGGTCAAGGGTGGTCCCTGACCTGATGCGGAGGTGACCCTGTAAGAAGTGGCAGGAGCCCCCCCGCCCCGTCCACTGCTCGCCAGGAAGAGCCGGCACCGAGGTGGGCCGGGGCCTCGGCCGTCCAGCCCCCAGCTCTGCGGGGAAACTGCGCACTGGGTGCCACTGAGACCTGATTGACTCCTTTGGAAGGCAGAGTCAGGGAGAGAGGGAAGAGCCCCGAACAGCCGCATCGGCGGGGCTGCGCCAGGCTGAGGCCAGGAGCCCGGCACTCCACCCGGGGCTCCCACACGGGTGCAGGGGCCCAAGCACGTGGGCCATCATCTGCTGCTTTCCCCGGCCACAGCAGAGAGCTGGGGGTGAGGTGGAGCAGCCGGGACTCGAACCGCTGCCCGTACTGCACGCTGGCATCGCAGGTGGCGGCTTGGCCTGCTGCGCCACAGCGCCGGCCCAGTCTCTGACGTTCCAGCCGCGCGGTCTGCGGTGTCGTGTGCTGGCAGCCTCCCGTTGGATGTGTGCCGGGACTCAGGTGTTCAGAACCCGCTCCCGTCCTCACCCAGGTCCCAGATCCTGGACTCCGGACCCCAGACCCCAGATCCCAGACCCAGACCTCAGACCCGGACCCCAAACCACAGACCCCGGACTCCAGACCCCAGACTCCAGACCTCAGACTGCAGGCCACGGACCCCAGGCCCTGGACCCCAGAACCCAGACCCCAGACCCAGACCCCAGACCCAGACAGACCCCAGACCCAGACCCCAGATCCCAGACCCTGGACCCGACTCTGAACCCCGGACCCCGGACCTCAGACCCAGACTCCAGACCCCAGGCTCCAGACCCCAGACCCCAGACCCCAGATCCCAGACCCTGGGCCCCGGACCCCAGACCCCAGACCCCTGGTTCAGCACCACAGGACCCGCCCCTTCATCCATGGCTCAGCATCCCAAGGTGTCAGTTACCCGTGCCCAGTGCAATGTGAAACAGTACACGGAAAAGTCCAGAGACGAGCAGTTCGTGGGTTTCCACTGCGCGCCATTCCGGGTGGCATGGTGATGCCTCTCCCCTCCGCTGTGTCCCCCACCCCCCGGTCCCCTGCTGGCAGCCTGTGTCCGGGATCAGATCCACAGCTGCAGAGCCCGTGCCGGGGTCTCCCTTATGCTACTTATCACTGGCCCCAGAGGCCCCGGAGTAGTGACACTGGCAACTCAGAGATCCCACAGCGGGGCCAGCACTGTGGCACAGTCAGCTAAGCTACGCCAGCGTCCCACATGGCACCAGTTCAAGTCCCGGCTGCTCCACTTCCCATCCGGCTCTCTGCTGTGGCCTGGGAAACCAGCGGAAGACGGCCCAAGTGCTTGGGCCCCTGCACCCACGTGGGAGACCTGGAGGAAGCTCCTGGCTCCTCACTGAAGCTGGATCCTGGGTCTGGCCCCACGAACAAGGACACCTCACAAAACTGATGGAAAATGGAATTAAAAGTCTAAGTGCAGGGGTGGGCGTTGGACCAGCCCTCAAGATGCGCGAGTCCCAGCTCTGGTTCCCGATTCGCAGACCACGGAGGCAGCGGTGCGGGCTCGGGTGCCTGAGTTCCTGGATCCCAGCTCCTGGTTCCGGTCCTGGCCAGGAGGCCGTGCCAGCGTCCGGGGAGGGACCCAGCAAATGGGAGCCCCTCTCTTCCTCTCTCTCTCGCTCTCTCTCCCGCTGTCTCTCTCTCGCGCGCGCTCTCTCTCTCGCTCTCTCTCCCTCTCTCTCTCTCCCCCTGTCTCTCTCTCTCTCTCGCTCTCTCTCTCGCTCTCTCTCCCTCTCTCTCTCTCCCCCTGTCTCTCTCTCTCTCTCCCCCTGTCTCTCTCTCTCTCTCCCCCTGTCTCTCTCTCTCTCCCCCTGTCTCTCTCTCTCTCTCTCTCGCTCTCTCTCCCCGTCTCTCTCTCTCTCTCTCTCCCCCCCGTCTCTCTCTCTCTCTCTCTCTCTCTCTCTTTCTCGCTCACTTGCTCGATCTCTAATTTACTTTAAGTGTGAGTTTGTTTTGGCACAAAACCTTTTTGAGACCCTCGCAGAACTGATTCTAATCCACGTTTCCCCCGTGCTGGGTGCCCAAATCAGCTCATGTTTTAATTTGTCCACAAACGGACTGAAGCCCCCTTCCCACCAAAAACGGACACGAACGTGGGGGGGGGGGAGGCCGGGAGGCGAAGCGAGCGCCCACCTCGCCCCACCGCTTGCAAGCTGATGCGTCTCACCCATGGCGCCCGCCCGGCCCCAGGGGAGGCCCCAGCTCTCGCGGCAGGGAGGAGGAGGGATGGCCCCGGGGTTCCCAGCCGCCCCGGAAACCAGACGCCTCCAGCCGGTGGAGCCCAGGGATGCTTCTGATTCCTTGGCTCGCGCGTGCCTTAACTAGACCCTCACTTAAAGAGAGGGCAGCTCCGTAAGACCATGCTTCCTGGCGCGCACAGGTATCGCACTGGGGTCTCCAACACAGGAAGTCGCCGGCTACGCAATCGGCCCGCTGGTCCTGGGTGAGCAGGCACCCACTGAGTGTCTGGGTTCGGCTCACAGACCCATCGCCATGTTTGGTTTGATGCCCGGGGTGGGGGGGGCAGAAAGCTCTGGACGCTTGAACTGGGGGCTTGGTCTTTCCCAGACTTCTCCGGGCTCACGTGGTGTTGTGTCAGCATTTTCCCTGTCCTTGCTCTGTCTTCGTGTCCACGTCCTGCCTTTACCAAACGAAGGGACCAGCTTTGGGCGCGGCGTGGCTGCCACCGTGTCCTGTGCAGGTCTTGCTGCGCGCCCTGGGATCCGCCACTCCCACGACGGCAGGCGAGTGGGCGGGGCAGACAGGAGCCCTATTTCCGCTGAGTGCGTGGTTTCCCTGGCGAACGTGCTGCCGTACCCCACTCTGTGGAACCCCCCCTCTTTTCTCGGGAGAAACCGCCGGACGCGAGTGAGCGAAGTCCTCCCTGTGGGAGGGGGGGGGTGCAGGCTCCTCCGAGCTGTGCCGCCGTCAGGGGTGGGGGAGGAGGCGCCTGGGGCCCCTTCTCCGCTGTTCCAACAGAATCGGGCGGGGGTGAGACGTGAGGGGCTCAGCACCCCCTCTGCCTTCCGCGCCCCCCTCAGGGCCTGGGAAGGAGGTGGCAGGGTGATGAGTCAGTGGGTCCAGCTGCCTGCTGTAGCCAAGCGGCCATGGGGGTCCTGACAGTCACTGAAGCCAGAGCCCGCTGTGGGTAGGGGCCCAGGTGAAGTCCACGCCGGCTGTGGGGGACACGGCTTGCTAGCCACGGATGCTACAGTACCTGTCTCTCCATGCAAGCGTCCCCCTGCAGAGCCCTCCCTGCCCACGGCCCGGGCCACCCCGACGTCCGTGCATCCTTGGGAAATCCAAGGGTCATCCTGGGTCACTCGGTCGTGATCGGAACAGAACCAGGAGACCTCTGCTCGATCTGGCGGCGCTCGGAGCAGGTGCGGCCAGGGAGCCGCTCCACCTCTTCCTGTCCAGCCTGGCATCCCGGGCCCTCCAGAGAGGGCCTTCCAGTGCCAGCCGGGCAGGGCCCCCACCTCGTCCCCAAGCCCTCTCGGCTTCTGGGAGCATCCCCCAGCCTCGGACGCTGGTGGGATCCAGAGTGACACTCCAGCTGAGACCAGCCCATGAGGGGTGCTCTGCCTCCTTCACCCCTCCCTCTGACGAGCCCTCCCTCCATGAGTCCTGCGCGCCCAAGCCCCACCCAGGAAACCCACCCAAGACGGTGTCCACGGCCAAACACTGAGGGCTGGACCCCCCGGAGCCAAGGTCTTCAAAGAGGGACAAGGACAGGAGCCTGGGGACGACCTCGGGGGACACAGACAGACGCCGCCATCGGCCTCAGGAGGAGCCAGGCCCTGGATCCTGCAGGGCGGGCGGCGGTGAACGGGTGACCGCTACCACCCACCTTGACACCGTGACACAGCAGCTGTGCAGACGGGCGCCCCCACACACAGCCTGTGCCCAGCACCCCCCACAAACAGCGTGTGCCCAGCCCCCCCACACACAGCGTGTGTCAAGCAGCCTCCCGCCCCCCCACACACACACAGCCTGTGCCCAGCACCCCCCACACTTCTCTGAGACAGAAGCAGGTGCATGTGCCCCTCCCCCTGCACGCACCGCCTCCCGCCACTCCAGAGGCTGCCTTGCCTCGCCGGACCTCAGAAGCCATCCACCCCGGCCTGCCTGTGCCTGAGACACGGGCTGGTGTTGAATTCCACGCCTGCCCCGGGCGGGCCACCCTCCTCGCCAGCAGACCGAGTCCAGAGGCCGCCCAGATGGTATCGCAAGCGGGGGGACACAGCGGCCCCCGCTCGGGTCTCAGACACTGGCCCCATTTAATAGCGCTGGGATCCGAGCACCGGAACTTCAGTGTCTGCCGGGGGGGGGGGGGGCCTCTGAGGAAGTCGCCAACCACGCTCACCTCACCCAGAAGTTTGCAGGTGAAACCCAGCACCCGTCTCTGTCTCCGTCCCCCAGGGGCTCCTTATCTGGCTTCCCCCAAGACCCCTGCAGAAGCCTGGCTTTGGGGAGCCTGCTCCCCCCAACCCCCACCCCAGAGGCCAATGTCGGCTCTCACAGACCCCAAGCTGTCTGCACCGCAGACGGCCACCCCCCTCCGAGAGGCTGGGTATTTTTTTTTTCCTGCGTTGAAATGGATCTTTTGAGAGCCAGCCAAGAGGAAAGAACGCAGAGGATGGAGGGCAGCGGGTACGGTGGGCAGCGAGGCCCTGGGCCGTGAGGCTCGGAGCTGCCCCCCACCCCGCTGCCTCCCATGACATCTGAACCTCGCCGCCCAGAAGCCACCCGTTTGTTTATCTCGGGGACGTCCCTTCTAGGCCGGCGGGAGCAGGGTTTTGCGGTCAATGCACGGGCTCTCCCTGCCCCTGCATTCTTAAGGACACCCAGGGCTGTCTTGCACCTGTTGGGCACCGGGCAGAGCAGGTGCAGAAGTCACGGGTGGACCGGGCCTGGGCACCAGGGGCTCCAGCCACACCCAGCCTTAGCCAGAGCCAGGCGCCCTTGGAGAGGGACTTTCGGGTCTCCTCCTCCCGCCTCCGACCCAAGTCCACTCCGTGCCATGCTGGGTGCTTTTGTCACGAGTCTTACTACTTGCCAGACCCTCAGGCAGCCCAAAAAGAAAAGACGGGTGCAGCCTCCTGCTGGGACCGTGGCAGATCCACAGCACCCCTGCGGGTCGCAGTCCCCCGGACCAACCTCCCGCCGCGTGGTATTTCACACGACTCCTCCCACAGACACGGAGAAAAGCACCTGGTCTCCCCGGCTCTGATGAAAGAAGACGCTAGCACCGGGGTGGTCACGGAGAGCCCCGGGGGCCTGGTTTCGGGGTGCATTAGTATCCAAGCCCGCCCACCCCCTCTGATCTGCTGGCATCCCAAGAATCTGGGCAAGCAGAGTTGGAATCCATGGCTCCGGGCCACGTCTGGGTGTGCCGGAACAAGCCTCGAGTGACCCAGCTGAGAAATGGGTCTAATTACCCCTGCCGCTCCGGGTGGAGCTTCATTAGCACTTGAAAGAGGTTCTGAGGTTCTGAGAGCGGCGGGTGGGGGGAGGGGACAGCTCCCTCCCTCCCCACCAGCACAGGCGCGGGCGCACCCTGCACGTCAGCCCTCCCGGCCACGCCGTGGACTGCCACGGGCCACGCCCCCATGCCCCTGGGCTGCATGACTTCTGGGCAGGAGCCTGCGCCTCTGCCTCCATCCTCATGAGCAGCCCCAGCGCCAACAGCACCCTGTGCAGACAACCTCGGTCCTCACGCCGGCGTCCGCTGCTGCCAATCAAATGGTGCCTCTCTCGGCGTCCCTGTCCCACACCCTGGTACACGCAATGTAAAGTGTGCAATGGCTCTCGCCGACCTGGGTCCCTGACACGGGGATCCGGGACACACAGAGTCCCATGTGCGCCCCCTTTTCAGCACCGCTCTGCAGTGAGGAGCACAGGAAGACGTCCCCCACCCCTCCCTGGCACTGGTCCATTTCTCATTTCTATAACAAAACGCCTGGGCTCCCGGGTTCTAGTCCCGGTTGGGGCACCTGTTCTGTCCCGGCTGCTCCTCTTCCAGGCCAGCTCCCTGATGTGTCCCGGGAAGGCAGTGGAGGATGGCCCAAGTGCTCAGGCCCTGCACCCACGTGGGAGACCGGGAGGAAGCACCTGGCTCCTGGCTTCGGATTGGTGCAGCACCGGCCGTAGCAGCCATCTGGGGGGTGAACCAACGGAAGGAAGACCTTTCTCTCTGTCTCTCTCTCTCTCACTGACTAACTCTGCCTGTCACAACAAAACAAAAAACAAACGCCTGGGCCGAGACCCTTTTCGGGGAAAGAGGCTTCTGTTGCCCAGGGTCCCAGCAGCCCCGGCCGGGGGACCACCTGCCTCTGGGCGGCCCCTTCCCGAGTCCCCCACAGCACAGCACATGCGTGTGCCTGTGCCCGCTTCCTGTTCACTCTTTAAACTTTTTAGAAATATTTATTTATTTATTTATTTATTTGAAAAGCAGAGTTATGGGGGGAGAGGGTATCTTCCATCCACTAATTCACTCCCCAAATGGCTGCAATGGCCAGGGCTGAGTCAGGCGAAAGCCAGGAGCCAGGAGCTTCCTCCAGGTCTCCCACGTGGGTGCAGGGGCCCCAGGACTTGGGCCACCTTCTGCTGCTTCCCCAGGCCATTAACAGGGACCTGGATCAGAGGGGGACCAGCCAGGACTTGAACCGGCGTCCATACAGGATGCCGGCATCTCAGGCGGCCGCTTAACCTGCTGCACCACAGCGCCCGGGTCTCGGCTCTGAAGCCACCAGGATTCAGTCCTGGGAATGCCGCTCCACGACCTCACCTAACCCACCCCCTCCCGAACACCACTACAACTGGAGCTCCCACTGTCTTAGCACTCAGGGGCAAAGGTCAAGGCCTGAATCCCTGGGGAGGGAGGGGACACGACACTGAAACCACAGCAAGGTCCAGTGTGGTCAGCTTGCCACTGAGCGTCACAAGGCAGCCATGTCTCCCACGCGCTGCAGGTGGCCAAGGTGTTTCCGGTCCCCGGGAGGTGTCCCGCCTGGGGCACGGAAGGCTCCACACGGATCTGCAGCAATCATGAGCCCACTGACCCTCCAGCGTCCATCTCAGGCCACCAAGGGGAACTGCTGAACCCGGAGGACTTTCCTGCCGTGGACAGCCACAGAATCAGGACTGCGGGGACGAAGCCGCTGTGTTGAGGCCTGGCCATCCCGAGAGAAAAGCCCACTGACTGCTTGCCCGCTCTCTGCCCCGGGCCGTGGCCTGGCTGCGGCAGGGCATGGAGCTGAGGAGGCTGCTGGACACCTGAGACCAGGAAGCAGGGCGGAGGGAGCCGAGCCGAGCTGAGCCGAGCCGAGCCGAGGCTCCTCAGGGCTGGTGCAGGGGTTACCTGCGAATCCCGGGCCAAAGGTGGGGCTGTGCCCTTGCAGGGGACACAGGAAGCAGCCGGGTTTGTGGCTGTGGAGTGGAGAGGGAGAGGCGCTCACGTTCCAGCCCCGCCAGCAGGGAGCGGCTTCATTCCTCCCCCAGACCCAGGAAGCGTCCTGCTTTAGGAGCAAGGGCCATCCCCTGGGGCCAGGCCTCCTCCGGGCTCTGTCCAGCAATGCCTGGGTCCGGCCTCAGCAGGAGACTCCGAAGCGGCGGGAAGGCGGGACTTGAACGCGAGTGCAGAGGGGTCAGCGAGCACCGGCTCCAAGCGTGCACAAGTCCAAGGCGTCGGAAAAGATGGCCCTGACGCATGAAGGCTCGGTTGGAAATTGTAGAACTCAAAGCCCGCAAATGAAGAAGTAGTTGGGTTGACTTAAAAGAAGATTGGAAGTGACAATCTCAGACAGGTCAGCAGAACCTATCTAACCCAAAACACAAATATTTTTTAGAAAGATGTATTTATCTGAAGGGCAGTTACAGCGAGACAGAGAGGTCTTCCCACAGCTGGTTCACTCCCTAAACAGTTGCAACAGCCGGGACTGGGCTGGGGGAAGCCAGGAGCCAGGAGCTTCTTCCAGGCCTCCTGTGTGGGTGCAGGGGCCCAAGCACTTGGGCCATCTCTAGGCGCGTTAGCAGGGAGCTGGATCGGAAGTGGAGCAGCCGGGATTCAAACTGGCACCCATAGAGGATGCCGCCACGTCGGCGCGGCGGCTGCAGCGGGCGAGCAGAGCGGGTGCCTGTCCCAGCCGCACCCTGCCCTGTGATTCTGCAGGTGAACGGAGCTGGCATGGTGGGGCAGCACCCTACCTGGCAGCTCTGCCACCGTACGACCAGATCCTGGGGCAGATTTTCTGTCCCATCTGCCGCGTGGGGAATGAACGTTTGCAAAGGCCACCGGCAGGCGAGGGAACGGACAGCCGGCTGCGCCAGGTCTGCGATTTTCTTGGTCTGGGACCCTGGAGCCATGTGACCAAAGGCAGCCCCTCTGCGCATCGTGGTGGCTGCGCTGTGCCAGCCGGCCCTGGACAAACGCCCCTGAACAGAGTCCTTCCGCCAGGACCTGCCAGGCTGGTCGGGGGTCCTGGCTCCCACGGGAGGCAACATAGCGTAGAAGGAACTGGACAGGAAGCCCAGGCAGCAATGTGCCACGTGGCGGTGAGGGCGGCTGTCCAGGCGTCCAGGGATCCAGGCAGGCGTCCTGGGGTAGGTGGGACCCAGCATGAACATCTGGGCGGGTGGAAGGGAGGGGGGAGAGCAGTGAGGAGGGTCCATGCAGCTAAGCCCAAGCAAGCCTCAACAGTCAGCCGAGAGCCAGTGTCCCGGCACCCGCGAGGCTTTTAAAGTTCTGTTCATGCCAGCGAGCGCGCCCTCCACCCGTCGCATCAATGCGGAACCTTCGGGGGTCACCCAGAGGCTTCGGGCTCCAGGATGCAGGTTGGTTACGCGCTGGGCACCCCTGGGGTGCAGCCCAGGCTCCCTGGTCCTGGCCTCACAGCGTCCACAAAGGCCCTCTTCTGGCCCAGACCCGCCCTCCCCTCGCCCCATGTAACCCTTTATGGACAAGCAGATTCCTGAGGGACCCATCGCTCAGCCTCACCCCCACCCCCTAAACGCGACTGCGCAGCCACGCGGGAGGCCTCTGTGAGGGAGAGGAGGGAGCTGGGGCTGACGGCCAGCACGCAGCCATCAGCCGCTCGGCCCGGGGTCCCACAGCCCGGGGGGAAAGGACTCCCTCGCAGACAAACACGGACGCCTGCATAGACCCGGCGCTCCCTTACCAGGTACCGCAGTCACCCACCCGTGACGCAGACACCTGCTACCCGGTGCAGAGGAACTGCGCAGCGGGATGTGGGCATCGGGGGCGGGGCGGGGCTCCAGGGACCACGCCTGAAGTATGCGTGGATTCTGAAGCCCGGCTCCCGGACCAAGACGCTGCCACTCCGTGAAGCCTCAGTCTTTGAGAGAGGGGGGCGCTCCGAGCGAGGATGGGGGGCGAGGGAGGGGCGGTTCCTGCTGGAGGGGGGTCCCAGAAGCCAACAGGACCCTGGAAACAGAGGCTCAGAGGCTGAGCCCCCGCCCCAACCTGCATCTCCTGCGGACCGAGCAATCCGGGGGGGGGGGGGTGTGCCCCCGCCCTCTGCCAGCCTCGCTCTGGACTCGGGGGCCAGACCTGGCCAGGAGCCCCTGAGAAGGGCGCTGGGGGCAGCTGGCACCGGCCTGCAGCCCCGCACGGTGGATGTCGCGTCACCTCCCTGCAGGTCTCGGCCACAGCAGGCCGAGGGGCCCAGGCGAAATCCTGCAGTCCTGCGGGGACTCTAGGCTCCGCTACCGTGCGACGCCCCCGCGTGCCACGCCCCCCATGCCCTGGGAAGCCCCCTGCGTGCCACGCCCCCATGCCCTGCGAAGCTCCCCGCGTGCTGCGCACCCCGTGCCCTGCAAAGCCCCCCGCGTGCCACGCACCCCGTGCCCTGCGAAGCCCCCCGCGTGCCACGCCTCCATGCCCTGCGAAGCCCCCCACGTGCCACGCCCCCTGTGCCCTGTGAAGCCCCCGCGTGCGAGGACTCCGCCTGGGCCCGTGCTGCGAGCGGCCCTCGTCCGCCCCAGCCCGCTGGGGGCGCCGCAGAGGCCTGGTTCTGTGTAAGCCGCGGCTCTCGGGCCTCTTGCTGTGGCGGCAGAACTGCTCACCCGCGCACTGCTCACCCGCGCGCTCCTGTGCGGCCCCCGGGGGCTCTGCCGCGGGAGCTGCGTGGTCTCGGGGTGGGGCTGCTGTGGGGAGCCGCACCCAGCACCTCCCATTTTGGGGGGCTCCATCCTGCCCTGCCAGGAAAGGGCACAGGGACCCCAACACTCCCAGCCCTCCGTGGCTCACCTGTCAGAAGTGCCGTCTGGCTCGGGGCAGGCCCACTCCCACCCTGGGGAGGCCGCTGTCTCGCGGCCAGAACAGCCCTAGGGCTGCATCCCGGGGGAGGAGGGGGGGAAGGGAGACCTAGCCCTCCTCTCTCGGCCCTTCTGGAACAGTCGGCACGGCCCTGCCCACCTGCACCCAGGTCCGCACCTGGTTGGTACGTGGGGTGAGGCCAACTGCAGTTTGAACACCCGCTGGCCCCAAACTCACACTGGAGTTGAACCCCCAACATCAGGGCCCTGCTGACCACGCCCACACACACCGCCAGTTCCAGTCCAGCTCCCTGCTAAGGTGCCTGGGCCCCTCCACGTGCCTGCAGCCACGTGGAAGACCAGGCTGGAGTTCCAGCTCCTGTTCCTGCCACCACCAGCCCCGTGCACCACAGTGATGGGGCAAAGCCCGCCTCCTGTCCCCATGAGGAGCTGACTGGTGCTTCGTGGTGACTGACAGCTGGTGTCACCGCGGCTTCAGGAGAGGAGGGGTGCCCCGAGCCGGCTCCCGGGCTCTGTGTCACCCCCCAGGACCACAGGCCAAGAAAGCTTCCGTGCTCTGAAAGCCAGCGCTCGGAGACTTTGTCACAGCAACAGAAATGGACGGAGACCCCACCCCACCCCCCACTGCTTTCAGGGATCGTGGAAAACGGGAAGACATTAAGCCAACTATTGTATTTTCACAGATTTATTGATTTATTTGAAAGGCAGAGAGAGAGAGAGAGAGAGAGAGAGAGAGACTGAGACACAGGTCTTCCAGCCACTGGTTGGCTCCCTAAATGGCCACGACAGCCAGGGCTGGGCCAGGCCAAAGCCAGGAGCCAGGAGCTTCCTCCGGGTCTCCCACGTGGGTGCAGGGGCCCAAGGACTTGGCCCATCTTCCACTGCTTCCCCAGGTCATTAGCAGGGAGCTGGATGGGAAGTGGAGCAGCCAGGACTTGAACCAGTGCCTGTTAGGGCAATGGCTTAGCTGGATGCAACACAATCCAGATCCCAAATCAATTGTTATAAAAATGAGCAAACAGTAGGGGGGGAGGCATTGTGCCATGGTGGATTAAGCCACTGCTTACGATGCTGGCATCCCAAATGGAGTCCCGGCTGCTCCACTTCCCCTCCAGGCCCCTGCTAATGTGCCTGGGAAGGCAGCAGACCATGGCCCCAAAAGGGTTCCTGGCACCCACGTGGGAGACCCAGCTGGAGCTCCTGGCTTCAGCCTGGCCCAACTCTGGCCGTTACAGCTGTCTGGGGAGTGACCCAGGGGACGGAAGCGAAATTCCAAGATGTCCCTTGCAGAAGCAGGGAGAAAGTGCCTGTGTGTGCACACGCGTGTGTGCAGGTGTGCGCCTGGATGTGTGTGCATGGCCACGTGTGTGGATGTGCCTGGGTGTGTGTGCATGGCCATGTGTGTGGGTGTGCCTGGGTGTGTGTGCATGGCCGTGTGTGGGTGTGCCTGGGTGTGTGTGCATGGCCACATGTGTGAGTGTGCCTGGGTGTGTGTGCATGGCCGTGTGTGGGTGTGCCTGGGTGTGTGTGCATGGCCGTGTGTGGGTGTGCCTGGGTGTGTGTGCATTGCCGTGTGTGGGTGTGCCTGGGTGTGTGTGCATGGCCATGTGTGTGGGTGTGCCTGGATGTGTGTGCATGGCCGTGTGTGTTCGTGTGTGTGGATGTGCCTGGATGTATGTGCATGGCCGTGTGTGGCTGTGCCTGGGTGTGTGTGTGTATGGCCGTGTGTGGCTGTGCCTGGGTGTGTGTGTGTATGGCCGTGTGTGGCTGTTCCTGGGTGTGTGTGCATGGCCCTGTGTGGCTGTGCCTGCACGTTCACATGGGTGGACAGCTGTGCCTGGGCACGCATGCACGCGTGATGCCTGGCTCGCCCCATGAGCACAAACACAGTACAGAGCCGCAGTCACTGCACTCAAAGTTTCGGATGTTAAAGCAGGAAAGGTGGCCGGAGCGGACTGGAAGGTCCGCACGGCGCAGACCAACAAAGTCCTGGGTGAAGCTGACCAGCGGGGGCCGGGGCGGGCCGCTCCTCCTCCCTGGCCCCTGGAGGAACCTCTGCTGAGCCGAGCTGCGGTGGTGGCGGCAAACCCGTGGGCAAGGGGCGGGCGCTCGGAGAGCCCTGGAGCGCCCAGGCTAGTGTGAAAATGAGGCATAAACAGCCAGAACGTCTTTTAGCCCGGCATCTACATGTCACTCAACAGGCTTCCCAGCTTAGCGGGGGCGAAGTGGGCAAATAAACCCCGGCAAAACGAGGGGCGGATCGTGGGGACCTGACGCCTGCGCAGCAGCGGGGCACCCGGCGGAGCTCGTCAACCCCCGCCCCTCCCCGTCATCCGTCCATCCTCCTGGGCAGGGCCCTGCAGGTCGGGGCGCTGAGCCGCCTCAAGCGCGGGAGACCGTGCTGTTCACCGCAGGCACCACGCTGGCTGAGAAGGTCCCAGAACCCGGGCTCCTCTGCAGCAAAAAGTCCTCGGGGGAAAAGTCTGGAAATGTGGATTATGAGTAAATTATGCATAGATTAGAATAAATTATGCATAGATTTCTTTTAAAAGGATTGCACCAAAATAAGCTTATCTTTTAATCCATTTTCCACGAGTTTTCTCTTTTTTAAGATTTATATATTTATTTGAATTACACAGAGAGAAGGAGAGGCAGAGAGAGAGAAGAGAGGTCTTCCATCCGCTGGTTCACTCCCTAATTGGCTGCGACGGGCCCAGCTGCACTGATCTGAAGCCAGGAGCCAGGAGCTCCGTCCGGGTCTCTTACACGGGTGCAGGGGCCAAGCACCCGCCAGGGTGCGCATCAGCAGGGACCTGGATCAGAAGTGGAGCAGCCGGGGCTTGAACCGGCGCCCGTGCTGGAGGCACTGTGCCACAGCGCCGGCCCCTGGTGAGCTATCTGAAGCTCCCTCCTCTGCACACGGTGAGAGAATTCTGAAAAGAGCTACGAAAAAAAATATCCACCACGACGGGCGGCAGGTGCGTCTTTCTTGAACTGTTTCAGTAATATGCGAGTGTTAATTGTGTGACAAGAAAACAGGCCTTTCTTCAGATGTATTTTAATAAGCTACAATAAACGGAATCGCATGTCCGACTCAAGGATCGCGTAGGAGAGAGATGGAAGGGTCTGAGTATGTCACGGGAATTAACTCTCCCACGATCGCGCTTAACACAGAGCGACAACTCCGCACGAGAGCACGGTCCACTGTGCACGAAGCCAGCGTCCGGGGAGGCTCTGCTCCGCACCCAGACGCCGCAGCCCACACTGCAGCGCCGGCCTGGACTCCCGCTTCCCGCGAACGCGCACCCTGATACCTGGGCCCCAGCTGCTGCGTGAGCTCCCAGCTTCGGGATTTGACCTGGCCCAGCCCCAGCTGCTGTGGGCTTTTGGGGAGCGAATCGGTGGGTGGGAGAGCTCTTGCTCTCTAAAAATAAGGAAACACATACATTTTTAGGATAGTGATTAGAGGGACCGGCGCTGTGGTCTAGCAGGTGACGCCCCCACCGCCTGCATCGCCAGCAGTCCATATGAGCATGGGTTCGAGTCCCGGCTGCTCCACTTCCAATCCAGTTCCCTGCGCATGCGCTTGGGCGAGCAGTAGAGGATGGCCCAAGTCCTTGGGCCCCTGCACCCGCATGGGAGACCCGGAGGAAGCTCCTGGCTCCTGGCTTCCACCTGGCCAGCCCCAGCTGTTGCGGCCCTCCGGGGCGTGAACCAGTGCATAGAAGATTTCTTTCTCTAACTCTGCCTTTCAAATAAATAAAAATAAAATCCTTTTAAAAAGTGATTAGAGAACATAATTTATGCACCAGAAACTCAGGGAACAAGTCACGTGCAATCATGCGAAGTCTCACCAGCAGTTAAAGAAGGCGAGCGGACAGCAGCAGTCACTGGACACCTGCTAGCCGGGGACGGGGGGACCCTGTGTGCGGGGCTGCCAGGGAGCAGCGGCCCACGTGCCCCACGTGGCGGCTCCCTTTCCCGGGAGTGTCCTGACAGCCAAACTTTATACCTTTTATATCGTACGTTCCCCAGACGGTGCTCCGGGAGGCTTCTAAGAGGTGCCGGTGGGCAGCGCCGAGCAGAGCGCACCGTGGCCGGGAGCAAGTGCGATCCGGCCCGCACCCGGGAAACCATCGGAGCCCACAGCGGGCACCCAGCTCACGCAACCTCAGACTGCTCTCCGTGAACCCCCACCACCACCGCAGAGCCCCGGGCAGAGGGCAGGGGGAGGGGCGAGTGGACGCAGCTGTTGCAAATTGAGGGCCCGGCAGAGCCAGGGTTCAACGCACCGGCTGCTCCGGTCCAGGGCCACATCCAGGAGCCACAGGCCTGCTCGGCTCGCACGGAAGGACCAGCCGTGTGTGCTCAGGGGTCCGTGGTCAGAGCCCAGAAGCCATCAGCTCCGTTATCGATGGCCGGGTCATGTGACCTGCCACAGCCAAACGGAAAGCAGCCCGCAGTGCGGCTGGCGTGCGCCACCCTCGACCCTCAGCGAGGGGAAGAGGCCGGAGCTGACTTCCTCCCCGCTGGGGTCAGTCCTGGTCAGAGGGAGGGCTGGGCACGCCTCGCCCACTCTCCCAGCCTCACTGTCCAGTCTCGGACGCTCCAGGAAGCGTCCCTCCCTCACCCACTATGGTCACGTCGGGTTGGGAGGAACTAGAGAAATGTCCATGAACCCAGAGCCTCGACCCAGACACCAGCGTATGGCACACGGAGCACACAGACTCCCCGGGGAGCGCAGGCCCAGGGGCCCCGCAGGGGTGCAGAGGGGGGCGGAGCCCTCACCCTCCCTGCCTGCGCCCCCCCCAGTCACTTCCTCCTCATGCCGCCTAAGTCTGCACGGCGTCTGACACACACACGCATGCACGCATACGCACACACACATAAGACACACGTATGCATGCACGCACATACACAGAGATGCACTGCACATGTGTGCACATACACATGGAAGACACGCTGACACATGCAGACACATACACGTGCACACACTTGACTACACAGAAGCACACCTACACGTGCACACAGACACACACGCGTGCACACAAGCACACACTCACCATGGTCTTTGCCCGTCTCTCTCTGCTTTCGGAAGCGACAGAAATGCCCAAAGCCGTCATCAGCCAGAGAGCCGGGGGGTTCCTGGTTCCGGTGCCCCCGACACGGCCCTGACCTGGGGCAGAGGCGGGGTGCACGCCCCACTGGAGAGCCTTCCCCCTGCCGGCCCCAACGGGTCTCTAACCCCTCCCACCCATTTCCTCTCCCCGGACCCCCACGTCGGGTAAGACCCAGGGCGGGATCCCCGGATCCCCCTCTTGCCACCGCACACCTGTGCCAAGGGCATGGGGGACACCAAAGACGAGGCGGGGACAGGCCCCGGAGGCCCCGGGCAGAGCGCTGGCGGGAGCCCCATGCCTGGCCACAGCGCTCTGCAGGGGGACGCCGCGAACTGCGCCAAATCACAGCCTAAGGCCTCCAGACCGTGTCCCCCACAGGGACCTCCGGCCACCGCCCCTCCCCGGAGGGAGCCCCCACAGGGACGTCTCCAATTCGGCAGAGGCCCTCGGCAGCCTGCCTCTAATTTTCCCTTTCATCTTCTCCGGGGGAGGTTTTGTGCAGGGCAGACAGCACACAGGGATGCACACAGCGGTGGCCCCAGTGGCCCACAGCCCAGAACCCCCCCCCCCCGTCTCCCTGGGGCCCGAGGCCCTGAGCACTCCACGGCTTCACCGTTTCCCACACACACACACACACACACACACACACACACGCTCCCCGGGCCCGCCCCCTGTGTGTCCTTCAGACCTCAGCGCCAGTCCCCGAGGTGCCGGCCTCGGGTGGGGTGGACACTCTGGACAGCACACCCTGGGGGTCCCCGGCCTGCTCCCGCAGAGACCCCGCCCAGCACGGGGTGACGCCACATGGTGGGATCGCGGTGGGCATCGTCGGGGCCCTGGCTCGGGGCCACTCACCGGCTGCGCTCCCTGTGGCCCTGGGGCTGCAGCCGTCTCAGGGCTGACCCCCGGGCTGGCTCACACAGCTGTGGGCGGGCTCAGGGCCCGGCTGGCTGCTGGCCTGGGGCGTCAGCTCCCGGCCACCTGCCCCTGTGCACAGGACGGCCACAGCCCGGCAGCCTCTCCACAGAGCCGGCAGGAGAGGCCGCCATCTTGTTGCACCCCGACCTCGGAGGGGCAGGTCCTCCCCCACTCAAAGCACCCAGGTGTGGGGAGGGGGTGTGGCCTGACAGGCCGTCCACCACGTCGCCTAAGAAAATAGAACGTCTGGGCCACTGCCGTGGCTCACTAGGCTAATCCTCCATCTGCAGCGCCAGCACCCCATATGGGCACCAGGTTCTAGTCCCGGTTGCCCCTCTTCCAGGCCAGCTCTCTGCTATGGCCCGGGAGGGCAGTGGAGGATGGCCCAAGTGCTTGGGCCCTGCACCCCATGGGAGAGCAGGAGAAGCACCTGGCTCCTGCCATCGGATGAGCGCAGTACGCAGGCCGCAGCGGCCATTGGAGGGTGAACCAACGGCAAAGGAAGACCTTTCTCTCTGTCTCCTCTCTCACTGTCCACTCTGCCTGTCAAAAATTAAAGAATAAAAAGAAAATTTGGGTGCAGAAAACAGGCAGGAGGGGGTGGGACAGAGCAGCCTGACTCAGCACAAGTTGGAGCCCCTTGGGGAGGGCAGGCGGACCCCCCCCCACATGCCCCAGACCCCATAGCCCAGCCGCGGGGCCCAGCCCTGGGGCCCTGATAGACACCAGGGACACTGCCGCCTGGGCCCACGGACCCCGCCCACTTCCACACCGGAAGGAGTTCCTGGCTTCTCGGATTGCTCCCAATTCAAAATTTTGATCAAAAAAAGCAAAAAAGATGAAAAGTCTTATATTTATGTTTTTTATTTTATTTTTATTTATTTGAAAGACTTGCAAAGAGAGAGTCAGAGAGTTCACTCTCCAGATGGCCCCAAAAGCCAGAGCTGGACCAGGCTGAAGCCAGGAGCCAGGAGCTCCACCCGGGCCTCCCAGGAGGGTGCAGGGGCCCGAGCACTCAGGTCCTTCCGCTGCTTCCCCCAGCCGTTAGCAGGAGCTGGAGCAGAAGTGGAGCAGCCGAGCCAGGCGCTGTGGCATCGGCATCCCATATGGGCGCCGGTTCTAGTCCCGGCTGCTCCTCTTCCATCCGGCTCTCTGCTGTGGCCTGGGAAAGCAGTGGAAGATGGCCCAAGTGCCTGGGCCCCTGCCCTCACGTGGGAGACCCAGAGGAAGCTCCTGGCTCCTGGCTCCTGGCTTTGGATCAGCGCAGCCCCAGCTATTGCTGGTGTTTGGGGAGTGAATCAGTGAATGGAAAAATCTCTCTCTCTGTCACTCTGCCACTCAAGTAAATAAACACAAGTAAACTTCCTAAAGGAAGACCCAGCTAAGAGAGGGCCGCGTCTGCCCGTGGATCGACGAAGCAGTGGCTGTTTATAGAGTGGCAGCTCTTCCGGGTTAGTCTTGAGCCTCAACGCAATCCCAGCCGAAACCCCACGCGCGTGGAAACGGACTCTGAAATCCAGACGGAAGCCACAGGGCCAAGAATCGCCGAGGCCATGAGCAGGCGGACCAGCTGGACGGAGCACAGGAGCACACGCACCTGCTCTATGCGCCAGCGGAGCAGCCCGCCCCACGCAGGCCTCAGCTTCTGGCCCCTCCCCTTCATTAACAGCCTGGGGCAGTCCCCGCCCCCCTCAGGCCAGGATTGGTCCATGCAACAATAGCGTGGGCGGGGAGAGGGTCAGGGTATAAAGGAGGTGGCTTAGGTCCTGGGCTCTCCTGGCTCTGGAAGCCACCCCTGGTGCTGGGGGCACTGAGCCACAGAGGGGACAGCGTAAGCAAGACCCGGGTGCTTCAGAGGGTTTGCAGGAGGATGGACCTAAAAGATCAGCTTAGGGGCCGGCACTGTGGCGAAGCGGGTAAAGCCGCTGCCTGCAGTGTCAGCGTCCCATATGGGCGCCGGTTCGAGTCCCGGCTGCTCCACTCCGATCCAGCTCCCTGCTAATGCCCCTGGGAAAGCAGCAGAAGACGGCCCAAGTGCTTGGGGCCCTGCACCCACGTGGGAGACCTGGATGAGGCTCCTGGCTCCTGGCTTCACCCGGGCCCGGCCCCAGTCATTGCAGCCATCTGGGGAGTGAACCAGCGGGTGGAAGACCTCTCTCCCTCTCCCTCTGTGACTCTTTCAAGTAAATAAAATAAATCTAAAAATTAAAAAAGAAAAGCCAGGGGCTTTGCAGATGCGGTTGGGTTAAGGATCTCGAGGTCGTCTTGGGTTACCCAGGCGCCCTAAGTCCAACGAGCATCCTCGGAAGAGGAGACAGACGCAGCGGAGGGGCCGAGTGAGGGTGGTGGCAAGCGTGGACGACGCTGCCACGAGGAGAGGACCTGGGGGCCAGGGAGCTGGAAGGGGCAAAGGAGCCCCCGGAAGGCGGGTCCCACAGACACCTGCCCGTCAGAGCCCAGCCCCCAGAGGGTGAGAGGTCACAGTCAGGAGGGACACAGCAGCCCCAGGAGCGTGCCCCGTCTGACTCCCCACGGCCGCGGTCCCCCCCACCCCTCCCCCTCTGGGTCCGCCAGTCTGCTGGGCCCCATTGCCAAGGAAGACGCCGCAGGGCTGCAGCTGGCACACTGCTCTTCCTGGAGGGCGCTGCTGCACAAGCACACACACACACTCAGACCACATGCACACACTCAGCTACATACACACACTCAGCTACACACACTCAGCTACACACACTCAGCTACACACACACACTCAGCTACACACACTCAGCTGCACACACACTCAGCTACACACACACTCAGCTACACACACACTCAGCTACACACACTCAGACCACGTGCACACACTCAGCTACACACACTCAGCTACACACACACACTCAGCTACACACACTCAGCTACACACACTCAGCTACACACACTCAGCTACACACACTCAGCTACAGGTACACACACTCAGCTACACACACACTCAGCTACACACACTCAGCTACACACACACTCAGATCACATGCACACACTCAGCTGCACACACACTCAGCTACAGGTACATACACTCAGCTACACACACACTCAGCTACACACACTCAGCTACACACACACTCAGTTACACACACACTCAGCTGCACACTCAGCTGCACACACTCAGCTACAGGCGCACACATACACACACACTCCTGCACGCCAGGGGCCCCTCGCCGTGAGCCTCTCTCTCTCTTTCTCCCTCTCCACAGCCCCCAAGGGGCAGGACTGTCCCGTCACCCCAAGCCCTGTTAGCACCTCTAGGACACATGCTTCTTCTGAGAATCTCCCGTGTGCCGAGCGAGGAACCAGGAGAAGGGTGGGGGAGGGGCCCCGCGCCCTGGCCTCTGCCACGCGGCCGGGGCACTGCGACCGGCTGCTGGTGCCTCCGGCTTTGCCTCTGCGTGAGAAGCGGCAGCAGCGGGGTCAGCTCTGTGGCACAGCTGCTTCAGCCAGGGCCTGCGGTGCCGGAATCCCATACAGACACCGGTTCAAGTCCCGGCAGCTGCACTTCCGATCCAGCTCTCTGCTGTGGCCTGGGAGAGCAGTAGAAGATGGCCCAGGTGCTTGGGCCCCTGCACCCACGTGGGAGACCCGGAAGATGCTCCTGGCTCCTGGCTTCACCCGGGCCCGGCCCCAGTCATTGCAGCCATTTGGGGAGTGAACCAGTGGATGGAGGATTCTCTCTCTCTCTCTCTCTCTCTCTCTCTCTCTCTTCTTTTCCTGCTCTATAACTCTGCTTTCAAATAAATAAGTAAATCTTTTAAAAAAAGAAGGGGTAACAGACTCCAGGGGCCACAGGGGTGCCCTCCAGGCTGACCTAAGTGTGCCCAACGGGAGCTCAGTGCTTCAGCTGGCTCCGGGGCCAGCGCCGTGCTGTGGCGAGGTGGGTCACCACTTGTGACACTGGCATTCCATATGGACGCTGGTTCCAGTCCCAGCTGCTTCACTTCCTAGCCAGCTCCCCGCAAATGCACCTGGGAAAGCAGCAGAAGACGGCCCAAGTGCCTGGGCCCCTGCACCCACGTGGGAGACCCAGACGGAGCTCCTGGCTCCTGGCTTCAGCCTGGCCCAGCCCGGCTATTGCAGCCATTTGCACCCGTCTCCCTCCCTCTCCGCCCTCCCTTCTCCTTTTCCCTCTGCATCCCCTTCCCCCTTCCCCCCCCTCTTCCTCCCCCTTTCCCTCCCCCTCCCCCTCTCTGTAACTCTGCCTTTTAAGTAAATAAAAATCAAACATCTACACAAAAACAGCTCCCCGGCTCCCTGCCCCGACTGTGGCAGGCAGACAGACATGGGGGTGCAGAGGCTGCCCAGGGCTGCAGCTGTGGCCTGAACACCACGTGTCACTGTAATCAGAGCTCCTGGCGGGACCACGGCCCTCCATGGCCCGCCTCTGGCAGGTGGGGTGGCCGTGAGCATCTGTGAGCCAGGAAGGGAGAGAGCACCCAGGCCGACCTTGAACTCGAACAAAAGAAGGATCTCCAGAGTTTCAGCCTCGATCAACGCGCCCAGGACCCCGAGACCTGGGGGCCCCGCCTCTCAGACGCCCTCATTAGATCCAAGTTCCCACCCCCAACCCCCCAACCGTGAACATGAGGGACATCAGAGTTTAAACAGCCGTGCAATCCGCCCCAGCCCCCGAACCCGGGCAAGACGTTCAGCCGCCAAGCCGTGAGCTGATGGCACTTAGAGGGTCGAACCCTGATCCAGCCACGGGTGCCGCTAGGGGTGGGGGCTTAGGGAGGTGGCTGTATTGGGCCCCCAGCCCTGGGACGTGCCAGGCCACGCAGGGACGGATTCTGCCCGAAAGAAGACCACCCCTCAAAGCCAAGCCACCGCCCTGGGACCTGAACCCCAACACCGCTCTCTGCGCTATTTCGCTGGAGAGACGTGGAAACCCACTGGCACCGCTGGCTTTGGCCCGGTGCTGCCTGGCTTCCTGCCGTGCCACTCCTTGTCCACGTCATCGCTTCCCTTGTGCCGGCCCCTTCCGCTGGGTCGGAGGGGCTCCTGCCGTGTGCGTGGGGTGGGGGCACAGGACAGCCACGGGGCCCATCCCTGCAGCAGCGGGAACCCTTGGGCCGGCAGAAGCCCGGCCTGGACTTCGTCCCCCTACCTGACACTGTGCCTTAGCCCAGTGCTGCTGCTCCAACCCCCTTGCAGAGAAGTCGGGAAGAAGGCGGGAGGAGGCGCGGCTATGGAGCCAGGGCTGTGGCGCAGTGGGTTAACGCCCTGACCTGAAGCGCCCGCATCCCATATGGGCGCCGGTTCTTGTCCCGGCTGCTCCTCTTCCAGTCCAGCTCTCTGCTGTGGCCTGGGAAAGCAGTGGAGGATGCCCTGCACCCACGTGGGAGACCCGGAAGAAGCTGCTGGCTCCTGGCTTCCTATCGGCACAGCTCCAGCCATTGCAGCCATTTGGGGAGTGAACCATTGGATGGAAGACCTCTCTCTCTCTCTCTCTCTCTCTCTCTCTCTCTCTCTCTCTGCCTCTCCTCTCTACATAACTCTGACTTTCAATAAATAAATATTAAAAAAAAAAAAAAGAGTCATGCAGTAGTAGCACTTGGCACTTCAAAGTTCCTTCCAGGACCTAAAGCCACGCCCACACCAGCTGGCGGGGGGCAGCATAGAGTCATTCTAACACCCTCGCTCCGTGGCCGGCGCTGAGCCGCAGCAGGTTAAGCCACAGCCTGCGACACCAGCATCCCATATCCGAGTCCTGCTACGTCCCGGCTGCTCCATTTCCGATCCGGCTCCCTGCTCATGCCCCCGCCACCCACGTGGGAGCCCGGGGTGAAGTTCTGGGGTCCTGCCCTCAGCCTGTCCCAGCCCCAGCTGCTGTGGCCATATGGGAAGAGAAGCAATGAACGGAAGACCGACCTCCCTCTCTCTCGCTCGCTCGCTCTCTCTCTCTCTCTCTCTCTGCCACTCTATCTTTTCAAATAAACAACTCTTCTCTGCCCCTTCTTCTGTCCCGCAACAGACACACGAATGAATACACTGAACAGGACGGGGCCCATGCTGAATGCTCACGCCCACTGCCGTGTGGCGCTTCGCCGTGATCTCGCGAAGGCGCCGGTCACTCCCACTCCACACACACGGGGACAGAAACTTGCCGGGGTCACACAGCTACCGGCAGGAAAGTGGCACGGATTCTCGCGCGGTGGACAATGTCAGGGTTTACGGAAGCCGCATTCGGTCTGACGGTGCCTATGACGAGCAGGGGGAGCAGCCTCATGCCCGGGACAGTGGGCTCCGAGGGGTCATCGCCACGGCCGACCAACCGCGTGACCCTGCACCAGGGACCCGGCTTCCCTGTGCCTCGGCTTCCTCACCAGCTAAAGGCGTGAAAACATCAGGTCTACGGAGGCCAGGAGAGGGGCGAGTGGGGCCCCTTCCTCCAGCTGCCCACGGAGACAGACTTCAGAGCAGGTGGGGCGGTGCCCTTAACCTGTAGGATCAGGTGCCGCCCGCCTGGGGTTACAGGCGCTTGGCCCTCTCCCTCCAGCCCCCCTCCCCCGCACCTGCCCCGTCCCTGACCCCACAGGGGGCCCCTAGAAGGCTCAGGAGCACCTCAGAATCCCCGTGACCCAGCCACGCCTGGCCCCAGCGGACTCCAAACATCCCAGGAGCCAGGAGAGACAGGAAGCAGCGGCGGATGCAGGAGGCTCGGGCTTCTTTCCGGTAAACTGATCTTCCCCGTGCGTCTGAAAGAGTTATGGAGGGGCTGGCGGGGTGGCCAGCACGCTAGGCCTCTGCCTGCGATGCCCTCAACCCGTATGTTGGAGAGCAGGTTCAAGTCCGGGCTGCCCCACTTCCGATGCCCGTCTCTGCTACTGGGCCGGGGAAGGCAGCGGAGGAAGGTCCAAGTGCTCTGGCTTGGGAGACCCAGGTGGAGTTCCTGGCTTCTGGCTTCACCCACCCGGCCATGTGGGGTGGGGGTGGGGGTGTGAACCAACGGGCCTTTCAAAGTGCATCTTAAAAGATTAATTTAAAGGAGTTCCCAGCATTTCAGCTCCTCCGGTTCCTGGGTTGCTGGCGGTCGCCCGTCCGGTTTTGTCGCGTTCCTCAACGTGACGCACCCAGGGGACACTGCCCACCGACTCACACTGGCACCACGACTCTCCCTACCAAGAGCAAAGGCAGCCCCGGGGCCACGCGGGGAGCAGGCGGCTCCGGCACCCGGGCGGTCCGCGCGCACTCGGAGGCCGCGGGTGCGCGCCTTCTCCAGGCCTTACGGTAAGCGCGGCGCGCAGGGCAACCACGTGGCGGCCGAGCCGAGGCCCGGCGGGAGCGCGCAGGATGCATGGCGCGCACCCGCGCCTCCCCTCGGCTCGCGTGGCCGCACCGCAGGCCCGGCGCGGTCACCCGGCCCTCGTGGGGACACCTCTAGCCCGGCGCCGCCACCCCAGCGGGGCTCGGGGACCGAGCGCTGCCCAGGCGGTGGTGGCTCGGCCCGGCGAGCCCACAACCTTCCACGGGCCCTGAGCCCGCCCCCAGCCCCCACGACGCGGGCTCCAGAGGCCTCGGGGCAGGGGTGCAGGCCAAGAGTCTCCTCCTATCTGGGGAAAAAGTTAACTTTTCCGCCACTTCCTTGGAAAGGGTCCGGAGACCCGCAGCGCAGACCCTGGCGCGGAGGCCTGGCAAGCGGGCTGCAGCGCGCGGAATGCGGACCCCTCCCCGGGCCTCCGGAATGGGCGGGGGCGCCGCGGGAGCCCACGAGGGCCGGAGCGCGAGCGTGGCCCCCAGGGGTCCCAGGGAGTGCGGCCAGGAGCCCCGCGTCCTCGCGGCGCGCTCGGGGACGGCCCAGCCCGGCAAGACCGCGGGACACCAGGGTTGCACGTGGCCTGCGGGGTGGAGGTGGGCGCCCACTCCGGGTCCGAGCCGCGCGGGGGTGCAGAGCCGGAATCTGGGGATCCCCCGGGGACGTCAGAGTGTGGGTGGCTCACGGGGCCCCGGGCGATGCGTTCTGCGAGGCGAGGAGCGAGATTTCCCACGACCTCCAACCCCCCTCCCAGCTTCTTCCCCCTCGGGAGCCCGTGGGCTCCCTGGAGGCCTGCAGCTCCGGGGGCAGCGGGAAAGGCCGTCCCCGCCCGCAGCCTGACCCGCGTGTTCCCGGGGCCCAGGGAGCGGGGTAGTCCGTGTGTGGTTTCAATTAATTGATCGGAGGCGGGGGGTGCGGCGCTGTCCGTCCTGGGTGGGCACCGGGACCTGACCGGGCCGAGTCCGCAGCACGTGGGCCGCCATGCGCCGAGTGGGGGTGGGGGAGCCCGTGCGCCCCCGGAACCGCGGGGCCTGCCTTCGGAAGCGTCCTCCAGGGCGACTTAAAGGCTTAACAATGGAAACCTCGCAGAGCCAGAGCCAAGCCCTTTGAAGCCGCTGCCAGGTATGCGGCTGCGGGTGACCGCACCTGGGCGCGCCCGCCCAGGTCCGAGGGGGGAAGGGCAGGCGCCCGCCGCGGGGCGGCCCCTGGGCTGCGGGCCCCGCGCCCCGTCCGCAGCGCCGCGCGCCGGGCGGTGCGTGCTGGGGTCTGCGCCGCGGGACAGAGGTTCGCACAGCCGGGGACCGTGGCGCTCGGGCGCGGGGGTGAGCGGGCGCGCGTCCCGAGTTACGTGGGGGCTGCTTCCCGGGGGTGGGGGCGCCGGCCCTTTGTCTCCCAGTCCACGGGACGCCCAGAAACGAGAGCGCTCGGGGCGCAGCTCCAGCTTCGTGGTTTTTTTTTTTTTTTTTTTTTTTTAACAAGTGCGGCGCTGACACCGCAAGAAAAGTTTTTAAGTTACTTTTTGGAGAGGCAGAAGATAAGTCCAGGCGCTGAACGCCGCCTCCGTGCGCGCGGGGCCGCTCCCCGCCTGCCGGCCCCGCGCGCCCAGGCGCCGCGCCTCACGCCCGCCGGCCCGGCTTGCACTTTTGCGCCCGTCCCTGGCCCGCGCCGGCCGCCGAGTTCCGCGCGGAGATCTGCCGGGTCCGCCTAGTAACAGCGCGGCGCGGCGATTGGCTCATGCTAATTCCAGCTTCCTGCGGGGCGCGGGGCGCGGGGCGGGCTCCCCGCGGGGCCGCGGGCGCCCAGGGCCCGCGTGGGCGCGCGCCGCCCGGGGCCCCGCGCCGCCAGCCTGCGCGCGCCCACCCGAGCCCCGCCGGGCTGCGCGCGGGGCCCCGCGCACGGCCGCATGCTCGCCCGCGCCGCCGCCGCGTTGCGATTTTATGAATGAAACGGCGGCCGGGCGCTGCCCGCGCCCATCCCCCCGGGGCCACCCCGAAGTCCGGGGGCTTCTCAATTTAGGGAAAGCGCTGTTAAAAATAAAGGAAAAAAGTTTAAAAAAAAAGTCAAGAATGGGCAAAGTGTCCATTTACTTTTTTAAAAACTCTCAAAGAGCCCAATGGACAGACTACGCTCACTGCGTGACGCATTCTGCCCTGCGGGACCGGGGCCACGCACGCCCGGTTTCTGCTTAAAAATCGCCCGACGCGTGACTCCTCGTGGCGCCGACTCCTCGCTCTCGCCCACGGAGGCGGCCCCAGGACAAACTCCGAGCCCCCCCACCCCCGGTCGCCCTGGACCCGCAGAACCGATGCGGGCGCGCCCGGGGGTCGCACGTAGACGCCGGCATCAGCGCCTCCCGTGCCCAGCGATTTTTTTATTTTATTTTTTTTATTTAAAAAAACTGGGGGGTGGGGGGCGGTCAGCAGCACCCGGATCGTGGCTTGGCCGCCTCGCAGTGGCCGCACGTGTGCTGGCCGCGGTTGCGCCGCCGGCGCGGGGCGCGAGGTGTGCGGGGGGACCCCCGCGAGGCCGGGCGGGTGCGGACACGAGGCGGCCCCGGGCGCCAGGGGCGGGACGGAGGCAGCGCCGGCCACCATTTTGGGCGGCTGCCTGTATTTTAATTATCCGAGCGAACGCGTGAGGGGCCACAGTCCCCTTGCCGCGCGCGGGGCTCGCCCCACGGGCCGTGGGCCCCGATCCCCCGCACCAGCGCCGCTCCGAGTCCCCGCCAGCGCGCGGGGCCCCGATTCTACACGTGTTCCTGAAAATGAAAGGGGATGCGAGCGCCTCCCGGGGGTGCCCTCGTGGCGCTGCCCCCTCCACGCGGGTGGCCGCCCGCCCCACCCCGCCGGTCTCGGGGGCCACCCCCGCCCCCGCCCCGCGCCCCGCTTCCCCGGCGGGCGGCGGGTGCGATTTGCATGTCTATGAGCGCTCGGCTCCGGGACGGCTCCCGGGCTCGGCCCCTCGCGCGCCCGCCCCCGCGCGCGCCCCGCCCCCCGCCCCCATTCTCTGCCGGGCTTTGATCTCCGCTTACCAGCGGTCGCGTCACTCGGGCTGCTGGGGAGTTTTGTGGAAGTTGCGAAGTCCCGGCGCCTGCACAGCGCTGTCGGCGCGGCAGCGGACGGGCGGCCGGAGCCCAGCGCGCACCCAGCACCCCGCAGCCGCCGCCGCCGGGCCCGCCATGGAGCACCAGCTCCTGTGCTCCGAGGTGGAGGCGGTGCGCCGCGCCTACCCCGACGCCAACCTGCTCAACGACCGGGTGCTGCGCGCCATGCTCAAGGCGGAGGAGACCTGCGCGCCCTCCGTGTCCTACTTCAAGTGCGTGCAGAAGGAGATCCTGCCGTCCATGCGCAAGATCGTGGCCACCTGGATGCTGGAGGTGCGCGGTGCGGGGCGCCCCCCGGGGACCCCCGCGCCCACCCCGGAGCCGGCCGCGCCGCCGTGGCTACGGAATCCGTGTTTTCCGAATAAATAACCCCGAGAGCGGGCAACTTCGACCCGGGCAGGGGCGCGTGGGGGCTGGGGCGGCCCAGAGCGCGCCCCTCTGCAGGGGCAGGGGGAGGGGCGGCGCCGGGGGCCACCGCGGCCGGTGCGGGGTGCAGCCCGGGCGCCCTTCGCGGGCCCCCGGCGCGCCGCTCGCGGGCCCGGGGGGAGGGGGCGCGGGTCGGATCTTTAGGTGAATGCCCACGGACACGTATGCAAGTGCCGCTCGCGCCAGTGTTACGCGCCATCTTTGCTCTTTTATTGCAAAGCTAACGCGTTTATTAATCATTGGGGGCGGGGAGCGGCCGGCGGGGCGCGGAGGGACCGCCGCGAGGGTCCGCACGGCCGCCCGGAGCCTGCGGGAGGGGCGCGGGGCCGCGGCGCGGGCCGCTCCGAAGGACCCGGCTCGGGAATCCGGGGAGCCCCTTTGTCCCCGCGGCGGGCGCCGGGACACCCCACATGGGCGGCGTGGGCCACGCGGCGCGCCGGGCTGCAAGGTCGCGTGGCCCCCGGGGCGCCGAGGATCGGCCCCGGGGCGCCGGGGGGCTCGGCTCCGGGGGTCGTCCCAGGCGGGCCTGGGGCCAGGTCGCGTGCTCCGGCCCGAGGGGCGCGCGGGCGTCTTTGAGCCGCTTCTCGCAGCTCGGCGCAGTGCCCTTGCGCCCGAGGCGAAGGGGGGTCCCCGAGTTTGAGTTCCTGGGGCTCCCCCCGGGGCCTGCCGCGGGCTCCCGACCCCCGGCCCAGGTAGAGCACCGCCCGAGGGTCATTTTCAGGGGTCTTCTGCGCGCCCAGTTAATTTTTTAATATTTTTAAATATTTTTTGAAAAGATGACGTCTGGGGAAATGTGGCGCGGCGGCCTGGGACGCCACCTTTGTGTCTCGCGGGCGCGGGGCGAGCGCTGCGCCCGGCCACCGCGGCCTCAGGCCCCCGGCCCCCGGCCCGCCTCCAGCCCCCGCACCCCGGCGGGTGCCGGCCCCGGATCCCCCGCGCGGGCCGGGGTCCTGGGGGTCGTGCGTCCGCGCCGGCCGCGCGGAGACTTTCCCTTTCAGTTTCGGGGTGGGTGGGCCCCGGGCACGCGCGGGGCGGCGAGCGCTCCCCGGGAAGCCCTTGCCGGCCCCTGGCCCGGCGCCCTCGGGCACGGAGACCCTGGCGCGGGGCGCGGGCGGCGGTCACGGCCCCGCTTCTTCCCGCAGGTCTGCGAGGAGCAGAAGTGCGAGGAGGAGGTCTTCCCGCTGGCCATGAACTACCTGGACCGCTTCCTGTCGCTGGAGCCCCTGAAGAAGAGCCGCCTGCAGCTGCTGGGGGCCACCTGCATGTTCGTGGCCTCCAAGATGAAAGAGACCATCCCGCTGACCGCCGAAAAGCTGTGCATTTACACCGATAACTCCATCCGGCCGGACGAGCTGCTGGTACCCGGGGGGCGCCCCGCGGGCCGCGGGACCCCGCTGGGCGGGGGCGGGGGCGGGGAGGAGAGGCCGGGCCGGGCCGGGCCGGGCCGGGCCGGGCCGGGGTCGGGGCTGGGGCTGGGGCTGGGGCTGGGGCTGGGGCTGGGGGCGGCCCTCGCCGGCGCCCGCGGCTCCCACCAAGTTTGCGCCCCGCAGCGGCGTGGCCGGGCAAGAGTGGGCGGCGCGCGCCCCCTAGCGGCGCGAGCCCGGACGGCCTTCGGGTTCCAGGTGGCGGAAGGTGG
Source organism: Sylvilagus bachmani (assembly GCA_015711505.1). NCBI lineage: Eukaryota > Metazoa > Chordata > Mammalia > Lagomorpha > Leporidae > Sylvilagus > Sylvilagus bachmani. The sequence continues at coordinate 108,151,485 of CM027387.1, forward strand.
CCTTTTTTTGTCCTTGCCTGCACAAGGTCGCCTCGCGGTCGCCTCCTCCCGCCTGGATCAGGGACCCTGTGCGGGTTGCTCTCCCCCACCGCGCCCCGCGTTCCCTGGGCGCGCCCCTCCCTGCTCCGCCCTCCTCCCCAGGGACCCTCCCCCCAGGGCAGGCGCACGCGTGCGGCCCCTGACGCGCGCTGCGCCTTTCGCCCGTTCCCGAAGCAAATGGAGCTGCTCCTGGTGAACAAGCTCAAGTGGAACCTGGCCGCGATGACCCCCCACGACTTCATCGAGCACTTCCTCTCCAAAATGCCGGAAGCCGAGGAGAACAAGCAGATCATCCGCAAGCATGCGCAGACCTTCGTCGCCCTGTGCGCCACAGGTGGGGCGCCCCGGCCAGGGACTCGCGCCCCACCGCCGCGCGCCGCCCAGGGGAGGTGACCCGGGGTCTCCCCGCTGGCCCCCGCCTGCCTGCTCTCCCAGCCTGCCTGGGGGCGGGGGGAGACCTCTTCCAGCGACGGCCCCGCGGCCGTGACCACTGCGTGCCCAGCCGGCTCTGCCTCTGCGGCCGGGCTGCCCGCCCCCACCCACCTCCACCCCTCCGCGTGTCCTCAAGGAGCCTGGACTGCGGGGGCCCCTCTGGCCTCTCCCGGGCTGGGCCACCTGCCAGGGGCGCCTACAAGGGCGGGGAGGGGAGAGCCGCCGGCAGCGCCTGCACCACGTGTTCGGGTGGCCAGTGGCAGGCGCGCAGCCCCAGTGCGGGGGCGGCCAGCAGAGGAGCTTGGCGCCTGAGGCCCCGCTAGGGGCGCCTGGGGCCTGCCCAGCTGAGCCTGGGAGGGGCCTCGGCCTGGCTGCTCATGGCAGCCACGGGCCTGGGTGCCTGGTGTGGCACTGCCCTGGCCCCAGACCCTGCACGCCTGCAGAAGCCTGGAGGGTCAGCTGCGCCCCCATGCAACCCCCAGCCCCACTGCTGAGTGCCAGAGGCCTGGAGACGGTGGGGGAAGGGCACAGAAGCCGCGCCCACCTGCCTCGCCCCCTCTGGGCGCTGCGCTCCACCTCGGGCTCTGGTCCTGCCTCCCTCATCACAGCTGTCTGGGCTCACACCTGCGGGCTAGGGGTCACCCCAGAAGGCAGGGGGACAGAGCCCCCCACATCGGCGCATGCCTCCTCCCTGGGGGTCCAGAGCAAGTCCCAGACCGGCGCTGCCATCTTCCTGGCCGGCCCCTCCCGCCTGCAGCCGTGTCCCACCCTAAGCCGCAGTCCTGCGGGGGGAGGGGGGTCGCAGAAGCCGGCTCCTGAGCGTGCAGAGGTCTCCCTGGCCAGGCACGGGGGCAGGCGGGCAGGCTCCCGCTGAGGCTCCACCAGGGCCGCCTCCCAGACTGCAGGCGGCCTTTTATGGAGCTGAAAGTGGGTTTGGAGAAAGACACTTCCCTGGAGATAATGGGAGGGCCGACTCCCGCACAGCCGCCCTGCACAGAGACACGGCGGCCACAGCTCCCCTCCTGGGACCCCAGGTGCTGGTGGGGAGATGGGCGAGCTGGTGCGGGGGCTGCAGGGGCCCCGCCTTTCGGGTGCGGTCAGTGGCCAGCAGGCCTGGGCCCCGTGCGGCACAGCAAGGGTGCAGCCTGTCCAGGTTCCCGCTGAGGTGGGGGCCGGCGACGATGCGTCCCCTCTAGGGGACGGCCCCCATGGCCCAGTGCACAGCCCACGACTGCTCTGGGCTAGGCTGGGTTAGGTCAAGACGCCCCTGCAAACAAAGCCAGTTCAGGAAGGGGTCTTGCGCCCCTGTGGCCACGGGGGCCAGGGAGGGAGGTGGGGACAGCCTGGCCCAGCTCCAGCCCAGGGCCCCTCACCAGTAACTCCTGGGGCCAGCCAGCTGCCAGGCGCGGAGTGGGCACACAGGAGGCAGGGGGGCGCCCAGCGTGGGGGCAGCACTACAGCGCTCTGCTCCTTCCTGGACCCTGATCCCTGGGGTCCCCCCCCCCGCCTCCCAGGCCGTCCAGGGCATTGGGCGCAGCATTGCTGGTGGTGGGCGATGGCCAAAAACCCGACCTGAGCCGAGGGCCTGGTGTGGGGCTGGCTTTCCCCAGTCAAGGTCACGGGGAGAGCCGAGCCCAGCCCTGCGGGGGGGACCAGAACCTATAGGCCCCATCGCAGTGGCCTGGAGGGTGGCTGGTGCCGTCCACAGGCGTTCCCTCCAGGACGTCCCCTGAGGGGCAGGGCGTGCGGCTGACGCCCGCCCTGCACAGCGGCTGTACTACCTGTTGTGAGAGGCACCAGCACTGCCCCCTGCTGTCCCGCTCCGGGGAGACCCCCTGCTCACAGGCCCCCTCCCTCTCCCTCTGCTGCAGACGTCAAGTTCATTTCCAACCCGCCGTCCATGGTGGCGGCCGGCAGCGTGGTGGCCGCCGTGCAAGGCCTGCACCTGGGGAGCCCCAACAGCTTCCTGTCCTGCTACCGGCTGACTCGCTTCCTGTCCAGGGTGATCAAGTGTGACCCGGTGAGTGGCAGCCCCGGGCACCCCCTCAGTGCCCCATCCCCTTCTCTTCACAAGGGAACTCCTAGACCAGAGCTGTTGGCTGGTCACGGACAGTTTCCCCCGGCCGGGGCCCAGGTCATGGGGGGGGCTCTGGAAGGTTCTGGGAGTGTCCCCACTGGATGCCGTCTCAAGTGCACCTGCCTGGCCCCTGTCTGGTGGCACCTGGGTCTCAGGGCATGGGGACAGCGGCTGCCCACCCCGGAGGGGCGGAGCTCACTTCTGTGACCCAGCCCAGCCCCCACCCCGGGGTGGGGGGAGGCAGAGCAGCCCCTGCCCCCACTGGGAGCCGCCCCTCCTCTGCCGGGGACCATAGGACCTGCTCAGCTTCACCGGCCGTGCCAGCTGGCGCTGTGTCCCCGGGCTGCCCGTCCCGCCTGTGAGCGGAGGCTGCAGTGACCCCGTGTGGCTCTGCAGATCCCTGTCTGGGGCGGGGCGGGGGGCTCCCCTGGCCAAGCCGCCACCCTCAGTGGGCTGGGGGGCCCACAAGGACTCCGCTGTGGCAGAGGGCACATTCTGGAATTTTCCATGGTGGGCAGAATGTTCAGCCCGTGTGTGTGCTGTGCCGCACACCTCCTCCCAGCGGTGGCATGGGTTGGGGGGACGGCCACGCAGGAGGAGCCTGGTCCGGCTACAGCCGCGTCTTGAGCCCCAGCCAGGCCTCAGTTTCCCCATTTGTGAAGTGTGGCTGAGCCCAGCCCCCAAGGGGACGGCTGCTTTCCCGGGGGGGGGGGGGCGGCGTCCCCAACCCCCAGGGGCCCACTTCTCACTCCGGCCTTGCTCAGCCGGCTTGAGGCGCAGCGCCGAGAGAAGTCCCGGGAGCCCCGTGTGGGAGGCAGCTCCCTTGCAGGTGGGGGAGGCGGGCCGGGCGGGGGCGGGGCTGCGGGCCCCCTGCTCAGGCTCCGCGTCTCCCAGGACTGCCTGCGTGCCTGCCAGGAGCAGATCGAGGCCCTGCTGGAAGCCAGCCTGCGCCACGCCCAGCAGAACCTGGACCCCAAGGCGGCTGAGGAGGAGGAGGAGGAGGAGGAGGAGGCGGAGCTGGCCTGCACGCCCACCGACGTGCGGGAGGTGGACATCTGAGGGCCGCGGACCTGAGTCTCCGGGAGGGGCGCGTCCGTCTCCGCGTGGGTTTTTCCCCTTGCATCTCCAATGTAAGCAGAAGCTGACCCGGAAACTGCAGAGCGAGCGAGCGAGCAGGGAGGGCGTTTTGCTACCAAAATAGAGGACTGTGCACCCAGTAATCCGCTAGTTTTATACTAAGTGCTTGTGTGGCTGTCAGGAATAGGCATTAACACGAGGCCAGGTCTCCAGCAGCGGGGACTAGATTTGATTCTCTTTATGTGTTTCAGAAAAAAGCAAAAAAAAAAAAAAAGGCATAAAAACATTGGGAAAAAAATAGAGAAACTCAACCAAGCTTCGGTGAGGTAGAAGAGCGAGCTTCTAGACAGGACCGCGGGTTCCCCGCCCCCCGCGCGGCGTGGCCGTGGCCGGCGTGGCCATGCCCCCCTCCCTGCATGTAGTCACTTTATAAGTCGCCTGTGTGTGTGTTTTCTCTCCTGTCCACTGTAGCCAGTCCGTGGGGCGTCCAGCTTCGACCCCGAGGGGTCCCCGGGCGCCGCCACGCCCACCGCTCGGCTCCGTGGTCGCCTGGGCGCGAGGCGCTGGTTCGAGGCGGCCCGCTCACTGCCAGGCTGCGTCCACAGCTGTTTTTTATTTTTTTAATTTTTTTTGTGGTTTTTTTTTTTTTTTTTTTTTTTTTGCCTTTTCGATCTTCTGAAACCATTCCATTTCAAGGCACTTTGGTCCGGTGGTTCCTCGCAAGCAGCTCTGTCCGTGATGCGCGCGCAGGGCGGTGGCGGGAGGGCGTGCTTGGTGTTCCTGTTGTTCTTCATGGAATGGTTTGGGGATATCGGCGTCCTTGTGGGAGCAGGATGGGAGGTGGAGCATGTCGCGTTGGTCGGTGAGGGGGACGTGGGGAAGGCTCAGTGCCAGTCCAGGAGGAGGGGGTCAGCAGAGAGGCTGCGGCTCGGGCTCCCGGGGGCCGCCCAGCCCTCGCCCGGAGAGCGCAGCGGGAGGCTGTGAACACTAAAGTATATAATTTATAGCTGAGGCTTGGAGACTATTTATTGCAGAGGACGCTCGTGAGGCCAGTACGACGCATGGAGCAATGCCGTCTCCCCTCGATTGGCGGACGCGGGTCGTGGAGGGTGGGCGTCTGCTTGGCGGTGAGCCGATGGCGGGCTGCAGGGACGGTAGGGTACTAGGTACTAGGTGCAGGTGCAGGTGCAGCGTGTAGTCCCCCCACCTTTGCAAACAGATTTCCGCCCC
>CM027387.1:108156439-108169478 GCA_015711505.1 Sylvilagus bachmani
ACTTCCTCGCACACGACTGTGGGGAGTCTGTCTGTCCGTGTCTGTCTGTCCCGCTGGGGTTCGTGGTGTCGTCGTCGATGTTTCCTCCTTTCTTTGTATGTGGTTCATTCTGATTTAATGTGACTATTACTGCTCTATTCCAAAAAAAAGAAAAAGAAAAGATTCGTGTCTCACATACCTCATGCTGCTCAGCCTTGTGTAGACCTGGTGCCCGGCCGTGGGCCTCGGCGGGCGCCCACGCCGGCCAGCTGGGCTCAGCCACCTCCCGCGCCGCCACGGAGGTCGCGTCACCGTCGCTGCTGCTGCGAGCGTGGGGCCGCGCCCGTCCGCCAGGACGAGTGGAATCGCTTCTGGAACCTGTGCGAGCTCTCGGTGTGACAGTTTAAAGAGACGCGCGTCTCGGCGAGGCCAGCCCACAGCGCCGCGCCCGCCCGTGGGCCCGCCCGTGCTTTACCTCTAGCGGCCGCGCGGCGGGTGTCCTGAGGCCGCGGCGGGTGGCAGGTCTCGGAGGGGACATGTACCCGGCACATGTGCAGCAGAAAACAAAAGATGACCGTGACAAAAAGAAAAAAAATGTCTAGAAATAAAATTGGTAAAACCCCAGCGTGAGTGGCACCTCCTTGGCATGGCGGGCGCGGAGGGTGGGGTCACCCCGTCCCCCCGTGCTGTGGGCGGGTCGCCAGCATCCCCGCGCTGGGCCGCTGGGGCGTGATGCGCCGGGGTCAGCTCCTGGTCTCCGTGGCATCCGCGGTGCCGGTGAGCCCTGGTTGTCTGCAGGCACAAACCGCTGTCTGCCCTGGGCGAACCCTGGGCCACAAAGAACACAGCTCGGGGGGCCTTGGGTCGCACCTGCCACCAGGCTGCCCTGCCACCGGTCACCACGCAGTGGCCAGCAGTGGCCGGGCTGGTTCTCCATCAGCTCTGGGGGGTCAGCAGTCCCCCCGAGGGTGGGGCTCTGGGGCCTCTCCTACAGGGGGACCCCAGGCTCAGTGGGTCGGCAGCCTGCAGCTGAGTTTGAAGGAACAGCCGGCGGAGGTGCCCGGTGGCCGCGCGGGCGGCTTGCAAGGGCTCCCGCTGCCAGCACCGCCCTTGGTCCTTGGCAGCCGTGCAGACTGCGTGGGGCCGGCCAGGAGGGAGGAGCTGACAGCGCGGGAGTGAAGGAGCAGTGGGCCAGCCTCAGCAGGTCGTCAGCGTGGGGTGCGTGTGGCTGCACACGGGATGGGTGGGCAGGACACACATGAGCATGCAGGATGGGCAGGGTACACACATGGACACACGGGGGATGGGCAGGGTACATGCATAGTCATGGGGACGGTCAGGATACACGCATGGACATGGGGATGGGCAACATATACATGTGGGTACACACAGGGACAGGCAGGGTACATGCATGGACACGGACAGGCGGGGAACACACATGGACACACAGGGACAGGCGGGGTACATGCATGGACACGGGGACAGGCAGGGTACATGCATGGACACACAGGGACAGGCGGGGAACACGCATGGACACACGGGGTCGGGCAGCAGGGTACCAACAGAGCCAGCACATGGGAGTGGGCAGGCAGCAGAGGCCATCGGAGGGAGGAGGGCCCGAGCCTGTGGAGCTGCGCACTTGAATACAGAGGCTGCCCTGGCCCCCGCGGCTGGTCCCGGGGCTCTGTCCCAGGATCGTGCCGCCCCGGGGGCCGCCATCGGGTCCCTGGGACTCTGCCGGGGTTAGGCAGAGACTCAAGATGTCACCTGCTACTCCCAGGGTCTCACTCCCAACTTTGAGCTGCAGCACCGTCACCACCGGCACCTGTGACCCCACCGGGACCTGTGGGTGGCGTCTGGATGTGACCTGTGACCTATGACCCCCTGGGACGTGTGGCTGGTATCTGGCTGCCCCTTCACTGGGTGACAGTGTCCCCAGGGTACCTGAGACACAGGGTCTCCCACGGCCCCCTTCCCGGGAGCCCCCGGCCCACGTGTGCTCACTGAGCAGTCTCCTGGCAGCCACGTCCGGCCCCCACCCTCTGGGCCTCCCCGTCTCCTTCCCGCTCCGTCCAGTGTCCCGGAAGCCAGCAGGCCCTCACCCCAGCCCCGGGCGGCGGACCCCGCTGTCTGCCCTGCCGCTCCTTTCCGCTCGGCCCACGGGGGTCCCGGGGGTCTGGGAGCCTTGGTCTCCAGCTGCACGCCCGGGTCAGGAAGTCCCGACAGATGGTGGGTGCTGGCGACCTGGGCCCCGCAGAAGGGCCGTGGGTGGACGCCACAGGTGGGAGGGTGGCAAGGCTGAGCCTGCAGTCGACAGGACGAGGGGACAGAGGCCCCAGGGGCGAGACGAGGCCCAGCAGCGTGGGCACAGGCGCCACCTAGCTGCAGGAAAACAGGTGGGGCTGTCGCACTGGTGGGCAGGTCCCGGGGGGCCTGAGCGGACCCAAGGCCGCCTCCGGTTGCCCCTCCTCGGAGCCCCCAGGCGGCAGGGTCCCAGCCTGGCCACCGCGGCATCGGGGCCTCCCCTCCACACCGAGAGGGCTGGCGCTGAGAGCCTCCCGTGAGGTGGGGGCCAGCAAGGCAAGGCTCTGTCATCCCAGGAATGCCTTTGATCAAGAGTTCATGCAAGAGGGGAAAGCCAGCCCAGGGCCTCTAATCCGTTCCCACAGCCCCCCTGGCCCGCCAGGGCCCCATGAGCCCAGCGCCACACCGCCGGGCCCCAGCAGACAATAGCCGGTGGACGGGTGGGCGGGCAGCTCCGGGGACATCCGGGGGCATTGTCACCGCCACTCCCGGGGGCACCCGAGGAGGACCTGGGAACCGAACGTGGGGGCCTCCGCCCAGGGCGCCCCATGGGCCCTGGGCATCAAAGATGAACCTCTCCACAGACGCCGCTCTAAGCTGAGCGGCCCCAGCAGGGTCAGCCTTGACGCGGGACCCGGGACCCTCGGTGGGAGCAGACAGGCCAGCCAGCCCAAGTTCATGGCGCATGTGCTGTGCCGGGCATCGCGCTCAACGCCTGCCTCCTGGGGCACCACCATGGGCGGGTGACAGGCAGGGGCCACGCTGCCGTCCAGGCCTCTGCCGCAAGGCCAGGCCGAGAGCGAAGGCGGTTCCGGTACGGCTCTGGGACGGAGGTGGGTAAGGGCTGGACCCCGGCTGCCCCGGAGCTGAGGGAGTAGCTGAGGCCGGGAGGGGTGAAGGAGCCAGGCGGGTGGTGGCGGGAACCCGCGCCAGGACGCTGTGAAGACAGCGCACCACACCTTCCCTGTACTGCTCTCCCCCAAGGCCGAGGCACCCCGCGCTCCGCGTGTGACAGTGACCAACGACAGTCTAAGAAGAAAGCCTGGGTGGGCGCTGTGGCAGCGCCGGACGCCTGGTTCCAGCCCCGGCTGCTCCGCTTCCCATCCAGGTCCCGCTGATGTGCCTGGGAAGGCATTGAGATCCCGGCTCAAGTGCTGGGCCCTGCACCCCCGCGGGAGACCCGGAAGAAGCTCCTGGCTCCTGGCTTCAGCCTGGCCCGGCCGCTGGGAGGCCAGGTTTGGGGAGTGACCCAGCGGATAGAAGATTTCTGTCCGTGTCCCCCTCCCTCTCTGTCACTCTGCCTTTCAAATAAATGACAATGAAAATGAACTTCCCCTAAGCGTTGACTAGGACAGAATGAGAGTTTCCACCCGCTGGTTCACTCCCCAAATGTGCACAACGGCCGGGCTGGGCCAGGCCGAAGCCGGGAGCCCGGAGCCCCATCGAGGTCTCCTCTGCGGGTGGCAGGGGCCCCGGTGTTTGGGCCAGCGCCGCTGCCTCACCGGGTGTGCACAGCAGCTGGGCCCAACCCGGACGCGCAGACGTGGGCTCGACCCCCTGCACCGGGACACCTGCCCCAGCTCACGTCGGGGCCCAAAAACGCCTGAAATCCACACGTGGTTCTTTGGATCACCATTTTCCTCAGTTCTCTGGGGGCCGCTTGTGGCCCCTGCTGGGGACACAGCCTCCTCCCGCCTTCCCGTGCGCCGCCCGGCCTGCAAGGACAGAACCCCAAGGGCTGACCGCGCCTCCCCAGGGCTGGCACCGAGGCCGCCCTAGCTCGCTCCTTTGGCTCAGCAATGGACGGTTCCCGGTCTCCTCGCTGGCATTAATTCCCCCGCTGATATCAGCAGCTCCCACTGCCATGCCCGGCTCAGGCCCCGGACCTCTGGGCCCGGCTCAGGCGCTCACGGGCGAACATGCAACAGCACGCATGGGCCCCTGGGATGAGCGGCACACCCGAGCAGGGCTGTGAGATCTAACAGCGCCCTTGGGGCTCGGGGGGACGCTCCTGGAGCTTCGGGACAAACCGCCGCCCCGTTCCTGGGGCTCCCGGCAGGACAGCGTGGGCACCAGGACGGCACGTGGCAGGAAGGGGTCTGCAGACCAGCTGCTGGACCCAGCCCCTCCTGAAGTCCTCTCCCTTTTGTCCCAGGGGTCAGTCACTATCCTTTAAGACAGTCTGATGTGGGCCCTGTGCCATATGGTTTTCACAGGTCCTTAACTTGGGACCAGTACGCTGGTCCCGGCTGCCCCACTGCTGATCCAGCCCCCTGCTAACGCGACTGGGAAGGCAGAGAATGGCCAAGTGCCTGGGCCCTGTGGGAGAGCCGGGTGGAGCTCCAGACTCCTGGTTCTGGCCTGGCCCAGTCCTGGCCATTGCAGCCACCTGGGGAGTGAACCAAAGACAGAAGATTCTGTTTCTCCCTCTCCATCACTCCGTCCTTCAGCTAAGTGAATCCCGAAACCTACATCAATTAAGTAACAGCTCCCGATCTGCGGGCTCAGGACAGCCCCACAGTAACTGCTCAGTCCCGGGGGGTATTTATTTATTTTTTTAAAGATTGATTGATTGATTTGAAAGTCAGAGTTACAGTGAGAGAGGGGGAGACAGAGAGAGAGAGAGAGAGGTCTTCCTGGTTCACTCCCCAAATGGCCACAACGGCAGGGCTGGGCCAGGCCAAAGCCAGGAGCTTCTTCCGGGTCTCCCCGTGGGTGCAGGGCCCCAGCACCTGGGCCGTCCTCACTGCTCTCCCAGGCGCATTAGCAGGGAGCTGGAGCGAAGTGGAGCAGCCGGGACTCAAACCAGCACCCACATGGGATGATGGTGCTAGGGATGGCGGCCCCGCGGTCCCAGAGCCTTCACTGGCCCTGCTTAGCTGGGCGCTCCATGGAGAGACTCGTGTCTGGTCCACAGCGCCTGGCACGGAACCAGCTCACACGTGTGTGGAACCGCTCTGCCTCAAGGGAACCGATGCTGCTGGCCAGGTCCCTCTCTGTGTCCCGGAGCCCACGTGTGACCAGACTTAGAAAAGCTGCCTGACCACGGCCACTGCCCCAGTCCTGAGATGGGGCTGAGGTCAGGGGACAGGCTCAGGCCAGCCTCCCGGGTGGTCACCGTGTTGGCACGCTGCATGGCGTCAGTCGAGCCCCGGGAAGCGGTGCCCTGCAGGGGTGAGGGCCAAGGACTGTGCTAACATCTTGAGAAGCCAGCGCCTTCCTGGGGTGTGGGCTCCCCCACCACTTCCCGTTAGCTGGGAAGGCTCTGGGCTGTGTGCCCCAGCTCACAGGGAGGGTCTCCCATCATTCCCTGGGGCTTCCCTAACAACTCATCACACACCACACAGCTGTCACACAAGGGGGTCCCCGCAGGGCCCTGCCCTCCCCAGCTCCTGGAGGTGCCCGGGCACCCCTGGTCCCTGCCTGTCACACGGCCTCCTCCTGGGCCACCCTGAGGGCCCACGCCACCACAGCTGCATCTCACCTCACGTCTTCCTCACGTGTGCCAAGCCCCGACTTCTGATACGGCCTCAGCCTCGGCCTTGGCCACGGCCGTGGCAACCAGGGATCGGGTCCCACAGCGGGCTCCATGAGGCGCCCGCCCGGGCTCTCACGTCCAGGCCCAGGCCCAGACCCACGAGCAGTGCCCACTCCAAGATTTACGGGACACAGGGATTCCATGGGAACCAGGAGCCGCCTGGCCACGCTGCCAGGCAGGAACCCTGAGGTGAGCCAAGGCCCGGATGGCCTCCGATGAACTCGCTTGTTAACGACACTGCTGTCTCCAGACCGTGTCCGTGTGTCCCAGCAGGTGGACGCGGCCTTGCTCTGGGACAGCAACTGCCCGGGGTGGGGGGAGGGGGACTCCAAGGGAGGCTTTGGTGGAGGGTTAGCCTGTCTGTGCGCACCTGCTCACGTCCTAAACAGCCGAGGTCCCAGCACGGCTGCCTCGGGCCATGGCGTCCCCGTGTCCCTGCACCACTGCTACACGGATGCCGCACATCTCAGAATGCCACCTGGTTGGACACAGGCCTTTAAGGAGGTGACTGACGGGGCCAGCGCTGTGGCACAGCAGGTTAAGCCCCCACCTGCGGCACCAGCATCCCATACAAGCGCTGGTTCGAGTCCCGGCTGCTCCTCTTCCTAGCCAGCTCCCCGCAAATGCACCTGGGAAAGCAGCAGAAGACGGCCTGAGTGCGTGGGCCCCTGCACCCACGTGGGAGACCCGGATGGAGCTCCTGGCTCCTGGCTTCAGCCTGGCCCAGCCCCAGCTCTTGCAGCCGTTTGGGGAGCGAACAGGAGACGGGACGTCCCTCCCTCTACCGCTCTGCCTTTCAAATCAATCAATGTCTTTTTTTTCAAAAAAACAAGTCCCAGACAGTTTTTGCTTTAAAATATTCTATTTTTTCTCCAATTACAAAGCTAACACATCGTCAACACAGGTAATTTAGACAACAAAGATTAACCACAGAACTCAGCCAAAGCCCCTGCACGCCCACTCTGTCGTCCTGGCCGGGAAGACAGGTGGCGAGGAGCACAAGCCGGTCACAGTCGGGAGGACGGAGCCCGAGCCTCATCCTCCAAATGCCACGCCACGCCCGTTCCCGGCGCACCCGGCTCTCCCGCTGCAGACGCGCGTGGTGGTTGAGAGCCACAGCCGGCTCCAGCGACTTCCTTCGTCACCTCCTCCTCGCCGCCTTCAGCACCAGGTGGGCCAAGCTGGCCCGTGGGAGGACGGGGCTCACACACGACAGCTCCTCCGCCCGCCACACCTCCCTGCGGGACGCGGTCACACACCAGCGAGCTCCCCCAGGGGAAGAAACGCACGACCAGAACCCAGGGCCCCACGAGCAGGGCGCGCGGGGCTCAGCCGCCCGGCTTCACAGTGCTTCACCGCCTCACCGCCCCCAACACCACGAAGCTCTCCCGGCACAGGGAGTCAGCTGGGGGCAGGCGGGGCCCACGCAGGCTCGCTGGCCTCTCTCAGCCACGCGCACCGGGAACGCCCGAGGACACCCCGGTCCTCTGCGGCCAGCGGCCAGCGCCCGAGGACGGGGCAGCCTGTGTGCAGAGGCCAGGGGGCGCGGACACGACCCGGGGGAAGCCTCGGGGGACGGAGGCCCTTTCACGACCACACTGGAGCCCTCCCTGTGGAACAATGAATGCCCCAGCATTGTTTCGCCTTTAATCACACGTTCAAGCACTTAGCATATGGACATCTGTTCCCTGATGTTTCGCCTTTGTTGGTCTGTCACCCTCAAAATGAAAGTCCGGAACCTTCCCCAGGAACTTTAAAGTCCGGCTGGACGCTGAGCAGTGAACAAAGCTGAAGACAAAGGGAGAGGCGGAGGCTGAGACGCCGCGTTCGCTCTCAAATCCCGCCACTCGCACCCCGGCCGCCACCTGCTGGCTCTCCCTCCACCGCCCGCTGGCCCGGGGCCACGGCGCCCCCAGGGAGGAGCACGGGACAAACCTGCTTGAACTTGCCCCGGATCCTGTCCAGGTCCTCGTGGAGCCGCTCATAGGCGGGGTCGTCGTAGGGGAACTTCTGCAGCAGGCCGATCAGCGACTCCAGGACCCTCAGCTTCCTGTCGCGAGGCACAGAACCACGTCGGCCCTGGCGCCCGGCGGGCTCAGGCACCACGGTGCGGCTGCCTGCCTGACGCCAACAGGCACCCCGACGCTGCAAGACACCCACGGACCCCGCAACGCGTCTCCCTCCCTGCAGCAACTGTGGCCATAGCACTGCACGGGCCACGGCACTGCCCAGGCCACAGCCCAGCGGCCGTCCGGGGCGCGGGGGCAGAGTGGCCGGGGCACGCGCAGGGCCCTCTGGGACCTGTGGTTAACAGTAAGCCGCCTCCCTGCCCCGACACCGTCACCGCCAGGACAGGGGGTGCAACGGCAGCCTCGGGGGACCCGAGGACAAATCACCTCCCTGACGCCTGCTCTGTCCCCAGGTGTGCCGTGAACGCCCCCCCCCAGCTTCCACGGGCACTGGAGACGGGGGCCCTGAGGAGCAGCCCCCCCAGCCCTTGCTGGGCCACCCGCGTGGCAGCGTCAGGAGGAACTGAGCCCCAGGACGGACCAACAGCAACACAGCGACCAGATCTCAAGGGCTGGAGCCACGGCTGACCAGCTACAGAGCTACAGAGCTACCATGGGGCCGGAGCTGTGGCCTAGCGGGTGAAGCCACAACCTGTGACACCGGCATCCCAGATGGGCACCGGTTCGAGGCCCGGCTGCTCCACTTCTCATCCAGCGCCTGCTAATGGCCTGGGAAAGCACGGGAAGACACCCTAGGTGTCTGGAGACCCGGAAGAAGCTCCTGGCTCCTGGCCTCAGCTCAGCCCGGCCCTGTCCAGTGCGGCCATCTGGGGAGCGAACCTGCGGATGGAAGCTCTGTCTGTCTCCCTGGGCTCCGCTCCGGGGCAGAGGGAAGGGCCGCGCCCGCCGACTCAGCCAGGCCGCCACCTCCCCGGCCCTCACAGCGCTGTCACTTGGAAAAACTAAAAGGAGACCCCCATCCGCACCGCGTGCTTTAAAGATCAACCTGCTTACTTCTGGAAGGCAGAGAGAGAGAGAGAGAGAGAGAGAGAGAGACTTCCAGCTGCTGGTTCCCTCCCCCAGAACGGCTGGGACAGCCAAGCCTGGGCCAGACACCAGCAGAGCCCGGAGCTCCGCCCAGGGCTCCCGCGCGGGGCCTGAGCTGATTCCCACGCGTGTCAGCGGGAAGCGGCGCTGTGCTGTGGGATGCTGGGACGGGACGCGGCGCCGTGACACCACAGAAAGTCACATCAACCCACAAAGCCGCACCGTGCCCGAAGGCTTCAGGTAACAGAGACCCTGGACTGCTGGCCTGGGTGGGCGGCAGCACAGTGGGCCCATGGGGCTCTCCTGAGCAGCCCACCATGCACCTGGTGACCCAGAGCCCCGCCAGGGGCGAGGGCTGGCAGCCTCCTGGGTATGGGGACTCTGACACACACATGCACACAACACGCACTCTCACGTGTGCACCCTCGTGTGCAGCACCCCGCCCCGGCCACTTGCCACGGGGACAGCGGGGGCAGTGGGCAGGGCCGCTCCTCCTCCTGCGCACGGAGCCCGGAGCCCAGCTTGGCGCTGACTGCCACCCAGGGGCAGCACGGGCTGCAGACAGCCGCCCACGCGGCCCAGCCCCGGCCCTGCGGGAGAGTCCCCCAGGGATCTGCCCACACGGATGGCGCAGGCAGAGGCGAGGCCAGAACCCCCTCTCCCCGGTGGCAAGCCCCCTCGAGGTGACGCATGAGCACGGGCCGGCCCACCCCCAGAAACTCAGGATGTGTCCACCAAGAGGCCGGTCACACGGACGGGTCACATGGACGACGTCGCCTTTCCTGCCTCCTGGTGCCCCTGCCGGCCAGGCCAGGCCAGGCCACGGCGGGCAAGGAGGAAGCGCAGCCCAGGGCCAGGGCAGGCGGACCATGGGAGGAAGCTTCCGCAGGCTGCGACGCCGCCCACGCGGCACCGAGCACTCCCAGGCTCCGCGGGCAGCCTGCAGCAGAGGGCCCGGCCCAATCCCCGCCTCCAGCCCCCGACCGCAGAGCTGTGCCAACGCGGCCCGGGGCCGCAGGGAGGCTCACGCAGCTGTGTTCCTGCTACCCACGCAGGACGCCGGAACGGGCGCCCAGCACCCAGCGTCGGCCTCCTGTGGACAAGTCGGGAACACATGGATGGGGCTCTCTCCACCTCTACTTCACTGATAATCTAGAGGCGGGGCCAGCTTTGTGGCGCAGCATCCCACACGGGCGCCGGTTCGAGTCCCGGCTGCCCCGCTTCCCATCCAGCTCCCTGCTGTGGCCTGGGAGAGCAGTGCAGGATGGCCCGGGTGCTCGGGCCCTGCACCCACGTGGGAGACCGGGAGGAAGCTCCTGGCTCCTGGTGTCGGCCTGGCCCAGTCCTGGCCGTTGTGGCCACTTGGGGAGTGAACCAGCCGATGGAAGACTCTGTCTTTCCCTCACTCAGTCACTCTGTCTCTCAAATAAAATGAATATATCTTTTTAAAAAAGAAAGAAAGAAAGAGATTTAAAATAAATAAGTGAATAAAACCGAGCGGCCCCATTTCCGAGTGCCCACCACCCAGAGGCGGCAGTGGACGTCCGGGCGGGGCCGGCGCTGGCGGCACCCAGGAGCCACTTGACAGCAAGGAGCAGGCGGGCAGCGCGGGGCCCCCATGGCCACCCAGCGCCCTCCTCACACACGCCCGACGCTCAGGCCTGGCCGCCCTACGGCCGGACGCGCAGCGGCTGCCGGGCCGCGACCTCTCACCTGTCCTCAGCCGCACAGCCCCGCAGCAGGTGCCTCCACGCCAGGGCGAAGCCTCGATAGCAGCCGATCTGCGGAGTGGACGCCGTGTGAGCGGGCGGGCGGCCACACTGCCCTGACGCCGTGTGAGCGGGCGGGCGGCCACACTGCCCTGACGCCGTGTGAGCGGGGCGGGCGGCCACACTGCCCTGACGCCGTGTGAGCGGGCGGGCGGCCACACTGCCCTGACGCCGTGAGCGCGCGGGCGGCCACACTGCCCTGACGCCGTGAGCGGGCGGGCGGCCACACTGCCCTGACGCCGTGAGCGGGCGGGCGGCCACACTGCCCTGACGCCGTGTGAGCGGGATGGGCGGCCACACTGCCCTGACGCCGTGTGAGCGGGATGGGCGGCCACACTGCCCTGACGCCGTGTGAGCGGGCAGGCGGCCACACTGCCCTGACGCCGGGAGCCGGCCGCGAGCCCCGGGCGGTGTCGACGCCCCCCGCGGAAGGCCCAGGGCCCAGGGCGCTGCAGTGGGCTCCGAGCCCGAGCCGCCCGGACGCCACCGCGATGCCCGATACTGGGGTGCAACCGCCTGTTCCGTGGGGGCCAACGTGGGCTCCCCGCCGACACAGGCCCGTCCCCCGGCGGGAACCCAGTTAGGCCACGAACGGCTCGGGCACTCAGCTCCCTGCGGGTGCGACCCTGGGGGGGCCCGCACGGAGCTCCAGGCCCGGGCTTCGGCTGCTGCGGGCACGTGGGGCAGATCTGCCGCCCCAGGGGCGTAGGCGCCCCCGGAATCCACGCAGGGCGGGGGGGCGCTTACCTCGGCGCCGATCCTGGCTCCCTGCGCCGCGCCGTGCCGCCTGCCCTCGCGCACGCCCAGGCTGCTGCCGTCCTCGAAGCCTTCCCGGTAGCCCTCGCCGCGAAACCTGGCGCGGAGGAGCCCGGTCCGTCCGACGGGCCGAGGGGCAAGGACACCCCCCGCGCAACGCCCCGGGCCAGGCAGCGGTGGGCGCGCGGGGGAGGCGCGCCGGCTCCGGGCTTCGCGGCGCCGACCGCACGGGACCCCGCGCCGCCCACCCGCGCCCCCCGCCCCACCCGCGCCCCGCGCCGCCCACCCGCGCCCCCCGCCCCACCCGCGCCCCCCGCCCCGCGCCCCCCGACCCGCGCCCCGCGCCCCCCGACCCGCGCCCCGCGCCGCCCCACCCGCGCCCCCCACCCGCGCCCCGCGCCCCCCGACCCGCGCCCCCCGCCCCACCCGCGCCCCGCGCCCCCGGGACCCCAGCGCGGAGCCCCCGGGGCGGGGGCGGCTGTGCCCGCTCAGCCGTGAAACCGGGCGAAGGCGAGGCGGCGCGCCGGATGAATGCCGGCGACAGGTGGTCCCGCGACCCCCGCCCGCCCGTCAGCAGACATCCGCGGGCCGGCCCCCGCCCCGGCGCCCCCCGGGGACCCCGGCGTCTGCGGCCCCCAGATGGCCGCGGCCCGTCCCCGCAGAGCCCGGGCGAGCAGATGCCGGGGGCCGCCCCCCGCACACACCTCTCGTCCGCCATCACAATGGCATCGAACATGTCCTCGCTCCCGGCCATGGCGCCAACCCGGGCCGCCCCGCCCGCCGGAGGCCCCGGGGACCGCGGACACGCACGCGCGCGCCGCTCCCGCGGAGGCAGCGAGCCCACTTCCGGGCGCGGCCGCGCGGGGCAGGCTGGGTAAGGACGGCGCGCGGGAAGGGCCAGACGGCGCGCGCGCCTGCGCAGTGGGCCTGCGCCGCCCGCTCCGGTCCGCGGCGCCCGCTCGGTCGCGCGCGGCGGTGCCGGCGGCGGCTCCCATGTGGGATTTTTTTTTAACCCAAGCAGATGAAGCCGAGTCACCAAAAAGTGGCCCGGAAAGGAGCAGACAGGAAGGGCGGCCCGAGCACCGACTCCTCTGGGCTTCCGCCCGCGGCCGTGGGGCGGGGGGCTCCGAGACCCTCCCCTCCGGCGGCGCGGTGGCCGCGACAGCCGGGCCGGGCCCAGTGCAGCTCCACGCGGGTCTCCCACGCAGGTGCACGGCCCGAGGACGGGGGTCTCCCAGGTCCGAGCCGCTGCGCCCACTCAGCCCTCCCCGGCCGCCCTGGGGCTGCGGTCAGCTAGCGCAGACCGTGGCCTTTTCCCGGGAAGTGTGGAGCGCGCCTGCCTCTGCCCCCCGGAAAGAAGCGATGTCTTAGCGGCCAGGCCCCAGGGAGCAGAGCCCCGCCCGCTGACCAGGGCAGGACCTGTCCGCGCCGGACCCGCGGGCGGAGGAAGTGCGTTTTCCAGCGGCTCCTCGGGCGCTCGGGAGGCCCCGGGGCGGGCGAGGTGATGCGCGGCCGTGCCCAGGGCTGAGCTCCGGCCTGGCCGCAGGAGGAGACGGGGCCGTGGCCTGGCCGGCCCTGAGCGCAGGAGGAGACGGGGCCTTGGCCGTGCCCAGGGCTGAGCTCCGGCCTGGCCGCAG
>CM027387.1:108169978-108189890 GCA_015711505.1 Sylvilagus bachmani
CAGGCCGGGAGCCAGGGAGGGGGCACGGGGACCATCAGAGCTCCTAGGCACTTAGTGGAGCCCGCCCACAGGAGGGGTGGGCCCGGGGAGTGGAGGGAAGGATGGGCTGGGGAAGTGGAGGGAGGGGTGGGCTGGGGGAGTGGAGGGAGGGGCGGGGCTGGGGAGTGGAGAGAGGGGCGGGGCTGGGGAGTGGAGAGAGGGGTGGGCTGGGGGAGTGGAGGGAGGGGGCAGGACTGGGGAGTGGAGAGAGGGGTGGGGCTGGGGGAGTGGAGGGAGGGGCGGGGCTGGGGAGTGGAGGGAGGGGCGGGGCTGGGGAGTGGAGAGAGGGGCGGGGCTGGGGAGTGGAGGGAGGGGGCGGGGCTGGGGAGTGGAGGGAGGGGCGGGGCTGGGGAGTGGAGGGAGGGCGAGCCTGCGCTCTGCCCACAGAATCTGCTGCTTCACCTCCAGGAGTCAGTGCTGCGTCCAGTGCCATGTCCAGTGGTGGGTCCGGGTCTGTGGTTACACACGCGCCCGGCTGGGCCTCCAGTCGCCACCCCGTTCCCCGCTCCAGCCCCGGCTGCTCCGCTTCTGACCCAGCTCCACAGATGCTCCTGGGAGAGCAGCAGAGGACGGCCCCAGCGCTTGGGCCCTGCACCACAGGGGTGGCCTGGAAGAAGCTCCTGGCTTCGGTCCTGGCCCAGCGCTGGCCGTTGTGGCCATCTGGGGATCGAACCAGCGGATGGAAGATTTCTTTTTTCTCTCTGTCTCTGGGTCTCTTTCCCTCTGTCTGTAACTCACTTTTTAAAAATATTTTATTTGTTTATTTGAGAGGCAGAGTTACAGAGAGAGGTAGAGAGAGAGAGAGGTCTTCCATCTGCTGGTTCACTCCTCAGATGGCTGCAACGGCTGGAGCTGGACCGATCCGAAGCCAGGAGCCAGGAGCTTCTTCCGGGTCTCCCACATGGATGCAGGGGCCCAAGCACTTGGGCCATCTTCTACTGCTTTCTCAGGCCATGGCAGGGAGCTGGATCGGAAGAGGAGCAACCTGGGACTCGAACCGGCACCCGTATGGGATGCCGGCACTGCAGGTGGTGGCTTTACCTGCTACGCCACAGAGCCAACCCCGTAACTGACTTTGAAAGTAAAATAAATGAATTAGAAATCAAAGCATTCACTCTTCCAGAAAGAACCCTAATCCTACATCTGCCCTCCCATTTTCCAGGTGGGAAGGCGGAGGCCCAGGAAGGGCGGTGGGGGCTGTGGGGACACGCTGCAGGCTGCTCCGAGAGCCCTGGCTGGTGGGGATGCGTCCTGCCCGGCCCTGGTCCTGGCAGCCACCGCAGGGCCTGGCGGAGGTGGGGCTGCAGCACTGAGCGCCCTGATGCTGGCATCCTGTCCGCTCGTCCCCAGGCAGGGGCGGCAGCACCCCCCACCCCGTATCCTCAGCCAGGGCTCTGGGTACAGCAGCCTCGTCACCCAGGAGTCCCCCCTCCCTCACCTGGGTGTCAGGCCAGGCTCAGGGCAGGACGCCGAGCAAGTGAGACTGATCCTGCCCTCCCACTGCGAGCGAGAAGTTGAAATTCAACAGAGATGGGCTGTGGGGGCCCCAGCTGCAGGCTGTGGGGTCGGGGGCCTAGCGGAGGGACCCCAGTGCCCACCCACCCACCCCGTGCAGTTGACATCCTACGAGCAAAGAACGTCTCCTCTGCTCTTCACTTTTTTTTTTTTTTTTTAATAAGATCTGGGGGCTGGCGCTGCGGCATAGCGGGTAAAGCCGCCACCTGCCGCACCGGCTCGTTCACAATGATGGGGTGCCTGGAACTCCATCGGGGTCTCCTCCGTGTGTGGCAGGGGCCCAAGGACTTGGATCGCCTTCCACCGCCTTGGCGTTAGCAGGGAGCTGCACCGGACGCAGAACAGCCGGGGTGGGACTGGCGCTCCTGGGGGATGCCGGCGTCGCAGGCGGCAGCTTAACCTGGGTCTCAGCGGGGGGGGCAGGGACCCACGCTCTTGGGCCGTCACCTGCCGCCTTCCCAGGCTCGTGAGCAGGAAGCCGGTCAGTGACACTCATGTCGAAAGCCAGGGTCACGCGTGGAGGCTGTACCTGCAGCGTCACGCAGGCTCCAGAGGGGGCGCACAGCCTGCGCACCTGCCCCCCTCCCCCCCCGCCGTCCCCCGGGTGCCCGCCGAGTTCTCCCGGTGACAGCACACCTAACTCGATGCAAATGCTGTGCAAATAGCTGTTAGACCACATTGTTCAGGGCTGTGCTGGCTCCTGGTGCGACGTTCCCCCCAAGCGCTGTCTGTCCTCACTCGGTGGGTTGAATCCACGGACCTGGATCCACGGACACGGAGGGCAGCAGGACACGTGGAAGTCCACGGGGGCCACAGGACCCTGGACCACAGTCCCCAGCCAGAGGTGGCAGGTGTGGCAGGCTGGCTCCGCCCCGCTCCCAGGCACTGCCTTCCTCTTAGGTGGCGGTGCCTAAGAACTCCCCCTTCAAGGTCGAGTCTCCGGGGTGCACCGAGGTAAGAGTTCAGTGTGGATTCTGGGGGGCACAGTTCAGTGCATTGCACACACCACGCACACGCGTGCTCACACAAGTGCACATACATGCTCACACATGTGTGCATCACACAAGCACACACACCCTGCACATACATGCTCATACAAGCATGCACACACTGTGCATGTGTGTGCTCACACTGTGCACGTGTGTGCTCACACAGCACACACGTGTGCTCATACGTGCGCGCCTGCACGTACATGCCGTGCACACGTGTTCTCGAGTGCACACACATACATGCTATGTACACGTGTGCTGTTGCACATGCACTCACGTATGTGAACACGCATGTACGGGCACAGATTTTTTTTTTTACAATTATTTTCTCTGCCAGAGTTACAGAGAGGCAGAGAGAGATCACCCATCGCCCATCCGAGGACGGGGCCGCAGCCAGCCGAGAGCTGGGTCGGAATTGTATCGCCCGGATGCCGGCGCTGCAGGCGACCGCTTTACGGGTTCTGCCACAGCGCTGGCCCCCAGCAGGCACAGATTTAGAAACAGAACCTTGAGCCCCAGCCCCAGTCCCCAAGGCCACGCACCCCTCCCCGTCACGGTCACTTCTACAGGTGCCACCTGCTTCTGAGTGACAGCCAAGCTCACGGCTCCGGCTCCCAAGCGCGTCTCCTGCACGGACCGCGGATCATGGAGCAGACACGGGAGTCAGGCTGGGCGGCAGGAAGTGGCTCTGTACACAGTGGACAGCTGCTCCCCCCGGCCCCTCCCCACAAGCCTGGAGCAGGCCCCAGGGACTCCGCTGGAGGGGGAGAGGAGAGAGAGAGAGCGAGAGAGCGAGAGCGAGAGAGCGAGAGCGAGAGAGCGAGAGCGTGAGAGAGCGAGAGCGAGAGAGAGAGAGAGAGAGAGAGAGGTCTTCCATCGCCATCCTAAATGGAGCTTTGCCGATCTGATGCCAGGAGCTTCTTCCTGGTCTCCCACGCAGGTGCAGGGGCCCAAGCACTTGGGGCATCTTCCACTGCTTTCCCAGGCCACAGCAGAGAGCTGGATCGGAAGAGGAGCAGCCGGGTTCCTCGTGGGATGCTGCGGGGTGCCGTAGGCGGAGACTTAGCGCTGGATCACAGGGGCGGCGCCGTGGCACAGCGGGTTCGGCCCTCACCTGCCACATTGACATCCCATGCCAGCTGGGGTTCCAGTCCCAGTTGCTCCGTTTCCCATCCAGCTCCCGGCTAATGGCCAAAGACGGCCCAAGTGCGAGTCCCTGTGCCCACCTGGGAGGCCCAGATGGAGTTCCAGGCTCCTGGTTTGGGCCTGGCCCAGCCTTGTGGCCATGTGGTGAGTGAACCAGCGGATGGAAGCGTCCGTCATCCCCACGGGCATCAGCAGAGTTGGTGGTGGGTGGGGAACGGCCGAGAACTTGGCCCCGGTCTTCGGCACCGGGAAAGACAGAGGGAGACGAGCCGCTTGTTTTATTTCAAAATTGGTGCGTATCGACGAGCAGCCGGCCGACCTCGGTTGCAGGAGAATCCCACCTGGACCGGTCCGTGGCCGCCTGCCGGCGGGGAGTGCCGCACCGACAGCCAGGAAGACCGCGCGGTGAGCGGAACCAGAGGGGAAGTGGAAGACGGTGTCGAGGTGGACAAGATGGCCTGGTGGGGACCGTGCCCACCCAGTTGCACCGGGAGAAGACGCAGCATTGGAGAACGCTGGTTCCGCCGGCAGCCGTGGGCACGGGAGGCTTCTGACCCGCACACCTTTGAAGCTGCGGTGGGAGTCACCGCACGAAGCGCAGACCACGGACACCGGGCCCGGAGCGTGGCCACTGTGGCGGCCGTGGAGCAACCGTGAGCAATCGGGCGACTCCAAGCTGAGCCGTTTCTACCTGTCAGTTAGGAAGCATCGTTGTCGGTGGACATTGGTTCCTAACATGAATTAAACAATGACAGCAACCAAAAAAGCAAAAAACACAGGGGCTGCTGCTGTGGCGCGGTGGGCTAAGCCTCTGCCTGTGGTGCCGGCATCCTCTATGGGCACCAGTTTGAGTCCCGGCTGCTCCACTTCCGATCCAGCTCCCTGCTGTGGCCTGGGAAAGCAGTGGAAGATGCCCCAAGTGCTTGGGCCCCTGCACCCGCGTGGGAGACCTGGAGGAAGCTCCTGGCTCCTGGCTTCGGATCGGTGCAGCTCTGGCCATTGTAGCCATTTGGGGAGTGGTCAGTGGATGGAAGACCTCTCTCTCTCTCTCTCTCACTGTCCACTCTGCCTGTCAAAAAAAAAAAATAAATAAAACACAAAAATGCCACCAAGATGGGTTTCTGCTCAAAGTTGTAGTGATACAGGAAGGGAGGGAGGGAGGGGAGAAGAGAGAAAGGTCCACTGACAGCGGTTTTAGGGAAGCGAGCCCCACGCGTGCACCAGCTAGGTCTCCATTTCTGACTTCCGCAGGGCACTGGTGGAGGCGGGAGACCCGGACCGCGGCGCAGGACGGGAGACAGCGGCAGCGCTGTGCCCACGCGGGGGGGGGGGGGGGACGGGAGAGAAAACAGAGGCAAGCCGGGCGCTACTGGGGACGGGAGAGGGCGCAGAACCGCAGAGGACCCCTCCCGCCGGCCCAGCGAGGAACCAAGGATTAAAGGGTCAGGCGAGGATTTCCAGGCTGCCACCCTCACAAGGCAGAGCCGGGCAGGCGCCGCGGGGCGCTGGGTTAGCTGCGACGTGGGACGCCTGTGCCCTGTCGGCTTCTCCACTTCCCAATCCGGCTTCCTGCTGACATGCATCCTGGGAGGGGGCAGCTCCCTGCCCTGGGGACCCCAGGGGCTCTGGGCTCCTGGCTCTGCCCCGGCCCAGCTCAGACTGTTGCGCGCAGGTGGAGGAACCGCCCTCCCTCTCCCTATCTGTGTGTATCTCTATCTCCATCTCCATCTCCATCTCCATCTCCATCTCCATCTCCATCTCCATCTCCATCTCTATCTCTTTCTCTGTGCTCTGCCTCTCAGATAAATAAACTTTTAGGGGCTGGCGCTGTGGCATAGCTGGTTAAGCTGTCGCCTGCAGTGCCGGCATCTCATATGGGCACCGCTGCTCCACTTCCGATCCAGCTCCCTGCTGTGGCCTGGGAAAGCAGTGGAGGATGCCCCAAGTGCTTGGGCCCTGCACCCCATGGGAGACCCGGAAGAAGCTCCTGGCTCCTGGCTTCGGATTGGTGCAGCTCCGGCCATTGCAGCTGTTTAGGGAGTCAGCCAGCAATGGAAGACCTCTCTCTCTCTCTCTCTCTGCTTCTCCTTCTCTCTGTGTATAAATCTGCCTTTCAAATAAATTATTATTATTAATAAATATATAATAACATAAATAATAAGTGAATTGTTAAAAAATAACTTTAAAAAAGCTTCAGCAAGCGATTACAAATCCTCTTGAAAGGGAGAAAACCTGGCCAGCACTGCGGCTCAACAGGCTAATCCTCCAGAGGCCTTGTGGCACCGGCACCCCAGGTTCTAGTCCCAGTCGGGGTGCCAGGTTCTGTCCCGGCTGCCCCTCTTCCAGGCCAGCTCTCTGCTGTGGCCCGGGAGTGCAGTGGAGGATGGCCCAGGTGCTTGGGCCCTGCACCCCATGGGAGGCCAGGAGAAGCACCTGGCACCTGGCTCCTGGCTTCGGATCAGCGCAGTGTGCCGGCCACAGTGCGCCGGCCGCGGCGGCCATTGGAGGGTGAACCAACGGCAAAGGAAGACCTTTCTCTCTCTCTCTCACTGTCCACTCTGCCTGTCAAAAAAAAGGGAGAAAACCTCAGCAAAGCAACGGAGCTCAGAAGGCTGCAATGGGATGAGCGTCGGCGATCGGCGGCTGGGGGGGGGGGGCATGGAGGGGCTGGGGGGCCCTGGCCCCGGCGCCACCACCGTTTCCCTGCAATTTCCCCCAATTTCTTGCTCCATTTTCTTACCAAGAAAGTGGCTCTGATACGCGTCAGGCTCCCCAGCCTCCCGCGGTCTCCGGGGCTGCTGTCCGTCTCCCCCTCTCTGCCTTGGGTCCCTGGGGAGACGCAGCGCGGTCGGCAAGGCCAGCGTTGTGGGTCTGCGTTTCCCTGTACCACCCACAGGTGGCTGGCCTGGGCAGCCCTGGTACGCGGCACAGTGTGGGCACGGCCGTGCTGGGGCAGCTGGCGCGGCGGCTGGGTGCGGCGGCGAGCTGGGCGCGTGAGTCGACCTCGGCCTGGCGCCGCTCCGGGAGGTGCTGGTGCTGCTGCTGCCGTGGCGCGGCCTGGGCCACCGAGTTGTTCGTGCCCACCGCCAGCGAAGTCTACCTGGTGCACGATGAGCTGGGCGCGCCTCCGGGGAAACTGGCCTCCAGCGCCAGGGACCACGGTGCAGTCCGCCTCAACTCCAGCGCTGGGAGTTGGGGTGGCCACGCGGGGTCCCCGGCACGCCTCACCCTCTGGCTCCCTCACAGGCAATGTCAAGGCTGCGGGTGGGCATCGGGCGCCCAGCACCCCCAGATGCTGGATGGAGCCACCGATTGCTCCTGGACAGGAGCCGAGGACGCCTGCAGACACGGCTGCCTGCCCGACTCCAGTGCCCACGAACGCAGCCCCGGCCACAGAGCCGCCAGCCCGCCATGCTGGCCCTGCGCTGCCAGGGGGGTCTTCTCTCGGCTTCTACTTGGGGTGCAGGGAAACTTCAGGAAGGCTGAAGTTCCGAAGGGTGGATCTGTAAGACGAAAGACGCCGCTGACGAGCTGGGCTGGGCCCGTGGCCGAGCGGCCGGGATTCCACTCGGGATACTCAGGTCCCGGGTCCGAGTGCCTGGGCTCCTGATCTGCTTCCAGATCCCAGCTGATGCGCCTGGGAAAGGCGGCGGCGGATGATCGAGTGCTCGGGCCCCTGCCTCCGCGGGGAGACCCGGATGGAGCTCCTGGCTTCAGTCTGGCTCAGCGCAGCCTGGTGCAGCCATGTGGGGAGTGAAGCAGTGGATGGAAGACCCCTCTCTTTATGTCTCTCTCTGTAGCTCTGGCTTTTAATAATTAAATCTTTTAAAATTAATAATTTAGTTAATAGATAAAATAATTAAATCTTTAAAAAAAGAAAGCCCAGAACCAAAAAGCAAGCTAGGATGAAGTGGAGCTGGGAGGGTGGAAGCCATGGCCGAGGAGAGGCTGCGGGAGTCCTCGCCTGCAAGACAGGGGCGCGCCCTGCCCCTCTCACCCCTCACGTCCCGCGACAGTGGGGAGCAGCCCAAGCCCAAGGCAGGATGATGCTGTCCCCTGATGACCGGCATCTGGGTCTCAGCGGACCAGTCCCCACTCGCTGCCCATCCTGGTCTTTGGAAGATTTTCCAGGAGGAGATGGGTGGGAGATGGTGGGAACCCCGCTCCCCGCGGCGTCCCCTGGGAGACCACCCCTCCCTGCTCAGAGTCCAAGAGTCCTTCTTTGGGAGCCTTTCCGTCACAGGGTGGGAGGGCAGGAGGCGGAGGCCCGGGCCTGGCCGCCCAGAGCATCTGCCCCCCTCCCGCTGGCTGGCACGGGAGGCACCTGGCAAGGGCTCAGGAGACCTGATGCTGGGGCTCTCGCTGGGACCCTCGGTAAGCTCCAGGGCCACCTTGTCCCCACAAAGTGAGGAGAGACAGAGACGGAGACGGAGAGGGAGAGGGAGAGGGAGAGGGAGAGGGAGAGGGAGAGGGAGAGGGAGAGGGAGAGGGAGAGAGAGAGAGAGATGCCTGCCAGGGACCCCCTTTCTTTCTCAGTGGGGTCAGACACCAAATTCCTCTTTTTCTTCTCCCTGAGGTCAACTAGACTTGGCTTTGGCATCACCGGGAGCCCCTGGGGGGTCCCGCCCTTTCTTGGGGCAGAGGCTCAGGAGCGGGTGACGGACAGGACGGACTCCCCCAGGCCACGCCGCCCCGGGGTCCTTGGCCTTCTGCTTCTGCTCCGCGTGCCCAGAGAGCTTGCCCAGCGCGGCCACGTGGTCACCGCCATCCTCTCGCCTCCTTGAGCCACATCTCCATGGGGTGGACCCAGAGCTAAGGTGGCTGCCCAAAACTCAGGAGCCCCGGGGACGCCCGCATTGCAGAGAAGCGAGGGGAGGCGGATGCGGACCGCGGACCTAACCAGGCACGTGTGCCGTCTCTTCTGCGGACTTTGGCCGGCTGGTCTGGGGCAGGGAGGGGAGGGGCTTCCAGGGGACAGGCCAACCTCGGAGGAGGCAGGGTGGGGGATGGGCCCTGGAGAAATTGGCGTCCCCGTCTCCCGCCAGAAGCCTGCTCCCTCTGCGGAGCCAGGATGCCAGGACACGCAGAAAAATGCGGTCTGGAGGGAGCTGCGCTGATCCTTGACACTCTAGTGTGAATTAGCTCAGAGCCCTGCGTCTGCTCGTCTGCTCAGCCTGGCGGCTGCGGGGAGGGCAGGGGATTCCAGCGGCGCTGTCAGTCATCTCCCACCCCCCAAGTTTCCAGGGAGACGTCCCGAGCACAGAGCAGACTCCGAGCCGATCCCGTCAGTCCTGCGCATTGGAACTGCAGGATTTTTTTTTAAACCCTGAGCTCCAGGCCACACCCCTTCCAAGCAAACCTCACTCCGGGACGGAGCCGGCATCGTGTCGGCCCCCATCAGCGGGGATCACGGTTCCATCCTGGCCGCTGGCCGCCCACGCTGCGCCAGGCGCTTCCCAGACACGGCCAGCAGCCCCACCCTACGAGGCGGCGGGCTCGGAGAGGCGACGGCGGGACTTGCTCAGGCGCACAGCAGCCTGGCTGGAGCCCCCCCGCCCCTGCTCCTGCCCCTCTCTGGGCCTAGGAACCCTCCTCTGTGCCCGCGGCATCGCCCAGCCCTGCCACCTGGGGGGCCGCAGAGAGGGAGAACCGTGGCTTGATGAGCAGATGGGGCACATGGCCGGCTCCAGCCGTCCCAGGCGTGCACCCCTCTGCTCTTCCGGGGAAGATGTATCTGGGGCTCGCTCCCTCAATGCCTGCTGCGCCAGGCTGGATGCTGAGCTAACTCAGTTGGGGTCTCCCGTGTCGGGGGCAGGGACCCAAGCCCTGGAGCCTCCACAGGCTGCTCCCCAGGGCGTGGGTCAGCTGGGAGCTGGATCCGAAGCCGAGCAGCCAGGACCCGGTCCATGCAATCTGATGTGGGACTCCAGAGTGCACCTGTGCCAAGTGCCCACTCCCGGGGCTTGAGCTTTACTTTTTTTGTTGTTAAAGATTTATTTATTTATAGGAAAGTTTCAGAGAGAGGAGAGAGAGAGAGAGAGACAGAGAGAGAGACAGAGAGAGAGAGAGGTCTTCCATTGGCTGGTTCACTCTCCAATTGGCCACAACGACTGGAGCTGCGCTGATCCGAAGCCAGGAGCTTCTTCCGGGTCTCCCATGCAGGTGCAGGGGCCCAGGTACTTGGGTCATCTTCCACTGCCTTCCTAGGCCACAGCAGGGAGCTGGATCGGAAGTGGAGCAGCCGGGACTCGAAGCGGTGCCCATATGAGATGCCGGCACTGCAGGTGCGGGTTTACCTGCTACGCCACAGCACTGGCCCCTTGATCTTTATTTTTAAAAAAATTATTTATTTGAAAGGCAGAGTTACAGAGAGAGAGAGAGAGAGAGAGAGAGAGAGAGAGAGGTCTTCCATCCGCTGGTTCACTCCCCAGATGGCCGCAACGGCCAGAGCTGGACCAGGCTGAAGCCAGGGGTCTGGAGCCTCCTCTGGGTCTCCCACATGAGGAGCAAGCACTTGGGGCCATCGTTCCTGGCCTCATTACTCTCCCAGGTGCATCAGCAGGGAGCTGGATCAGAAATGGAGGAGCTGGGACTCGAACCGGCGCTCTTACAGGACGACGCCCCCAAGGCCAGCTCCCAGCCTAGGACGGTGGTGCCAGAGTGGGTGTGGCCTGCTGGGCACCATCCTGCCACGCCCCCTCCCCCAGAACTCTCCAGGTGGACATCACAACACCGTTAGATACAAACCAACTCCACTTTAATGTAGAAAACAAAGTCCATGTACACACATAAATATACTTTGGGGTATAAATAAAGTAAGAAAATAAGAGATGTACATGTCAGAATAAATTACTCATAAATAGTCATGCCCCTCGTGGCGCTGGCGCCTGCTTCCCGTGGCCTGGGGGAGCGGCTGGGGCACCCCAGGCTGAGGGCCGGGGAAGCCAGGCAGGTCACACCCCTGCAGGCCCACAGCAAGATGGACAGGGCTCCCATCCCAAAAGGCCCTTCCCCAGCACCCACGCGTCCTGGGCAGGCCTCGTTCCCTGGCAACCCGTCCTGTGGCTGGGAGGAACTCCTGGGATTGGCTGTGTGCACTGCCAGTCACTCTGGGCTGGCTTGGGGGAGGTAGCTCGCAGGTCTCTCAGGGAACTGGCGCTCTGCCTGGCCAGTGTGAGCTTGGCACAGGGCGCTGGCTGTGGCCATCCTCCTTGGTCCTGAATGGGCATCGGAGTGGCCTGGCAGCAGCCTCAGCTTGGGGGCTCCGGAGATTTCCTGGGGTTGGAGCCAGGCCGGGAGAGGCCCAGATGCAAGCAGTTCTCACGGGGGAGGGCGCCGCGCGTCCCTGGCGTCTCACAGGGCATGGGAACCACCGCTGGCTGGGCTCCCGGCTGCCTCTGCCGGAAGTGACAGGACAGGGAGTGAGCTGCCCATCGGCCGGGGCATTCAAGCCTGCTGGAGCAGCATGGCACACGGCAAGGTGTCCAGGAGGGGCCTCGGGGCAGCCGGGCAGGTGGAGGGCTTTGCAGTTTTACAGTCGTACAGGTCTAGACACTAGGGGGGAACACTGCAAATACGTACAACTTCTAAAGGCTTCTTCCTAACGCTACCACGGGACGCAGACCCGGCGCTGTCTTTGCAGATGCTGGGGTGGAGCCCACCGGCTACTTCTGAAAGCTGGGGCTCTTCACGGGCCCGAGCTTGGTGGCCATGCCGAAGGGGTCCATGCTGTCGGTTTCCAGGGGCGGGGAGAACAGGTCGGCTTCAGGGTGGTCGCCGAGGGCCGCAGTCTCCTCGGAGGCCAGGGGCAGCACGGGCAGGAAGTGTGAGAGGGGCAGGAAGCCCCTGGTCTTGTACAGGTGTCTCTGCTTGGCACTGCTCAGAGACACGGGCAGCTGGTGCGTCGTGGAGCGGTACACGTTGTAGCCGGAGCTGATCTCCTCCTTGAAGGCACAGTCCTCCTCCGAGTACTGCAGCTGCGGGACACGGGGGGGCGGGGCGGCCAGTGAGTCTGGGCTGCGGCTGCCTGCCTGCTCGGGGCCTCCCTCTCCCCACCTGTCAGCCCCACCTGTGTCCCGGGCCCTACCACTGACAGGTGGCACAGGCACTCAGCCCACCTATGTCACCACCGGCATCGGGGAAATCACCGGTGAGCCCGGTTGTGACTTCAGGAGGGAGCCTTCCACTAAGAATCAGCTTACAGAGCTGGAACCTCCGGGCCGGCTGCCATCCCAGCCCCCCCCCCCCCCCAGAGGGCCCAGGCAGCCTGCCAGGAAGAGCAGCCCCTCCCCCCAGGCAAGGGATGAGACTGCACCCAGCGGGGAGGACCGGAAATGTGCCGGAGGGGGGCGGAGGCGGGAATCTGTCCCAGGCAGCCTGGGCGGGGCGGTGGAGCATCCCGCGTGGGGGCCAGAGGACAGCGCAGGGCCCAGAGGGGGCTGGGCGGTGGCTGCAGCCCTGGCCCCGTCAGCCTCCATCCACCGAGGTCATTGAACTGCAGGTGGTGAGCCACGGGCTGATAAGACGCCGAGCACCGGCCCGGCCTCCAGGGCATGAGGACAAAGCCGCAGCCGCCGTGGCACTGCCTGGCAGCGAGTTCTCTTGCATTTCAAAAAAAAAGTGTGAATGAACCAATGAACAATGAAAATATTTCGGATGTCCCGGGCGGGGAGAAATTGACATCCTTTCTCCTTGCAAAGAATGGAAGGGGTTCACTTCCCAGGAGACAGTGCGACTTCTTAGCTTTCAGAGGCTCCGTGTGTGCCCGGCTGTGCCAGCGAGCTCGACAGGCAGGAAGGGATCTTAGGTGGAGAGCCCCTTCCCCCCTCTCCTCACCCCAAGCCCCCTCCCACCCATTAGCGTCAAAACAGAAGTGACACGGGGGAGGGGGCCGGCAGGGGCTCCGGTGTCGGCTTTCAGCCCCGCCCCTCCTCCTCTGTCTCAGTCTTTTTGCGCAGATAAATGTCACACTCCCTAATGCTTCCCTTTCGGCTCACAAAAGGCCTGCCCCGGGCCAGATTTGCATCTTTGGGGCGGGTGCAGCCGCCCGTGCCCTGGCCCCGCTCCTCCCGGGGGCCCAGAGCTCTGTGTGTTGTGTGTGGGAGGCCTGGGGGCCCCGGGGACCTCACACAGTCCCAGGCGCCTGGGGCCTCGGGGGCGCGTTCCTTTGAACTCGCAGCCTTTGTTCCCGGGACCAGAGCCCCGGCAGGAAGTGTGCGCCCGCCGCGGCTTTCGGCGGTAACCTGGTTGCCTGGATCTCCCTAGCCCCCCCAGCCGAGCGCCTTCACGGCACAGGTGCGCCCGCCCGGACCGCGCCACCGCGGGGATGCGCTGCTAACTCGCCCGCATCTGACCCGCACGGCCACCTTCTCGGGTGGAAAACCGGAAGCACATCTGGCCAGTGCCGAATGTACCACCTCCCACACACCCCCGAGTTGGTGGAGACTTTTAAAAATCCTAATCTGTAGATGTGCCCTTTTCCCCCCTCGCTCTTTCTTTTCTCTTACCCTTGAGGGCGGGGGCGGGGGGGGGGAGGAGGCTGAGGACCACACACGCGCAAGCCCAGGCTGAAGGCCGGAGGAGGTGGGCGCTTTCCTGTTTCATATCAATGGGCTTCCTCCCTCCAGCTGCGCCCGCCGCGGCCTCAAAGGAGACACACAGGCGGCAGCTGACACCGCAGAGCAACGCGGGTCGCCGCAGAGGGAGCCAAAAATCCCGAGAGCTGGCGCGGGGCGCACCCCGCACGCCAGACACTTACCTGCCCCCGCATCCTGCCGTCGGCGCCCATGCAGAGGTACCGGGAGCTGTGCACGCCCTTGAAGGCCACGGTGCGTAGGGCGACCGCTCGGATCTCCAGCAAGCCTGGGCGCAAGCAAAGCGAGAAGCCACAGCTGGCACCCGCGGGAGCCCGCAACACGTGGGTGCCGCCTGTGCCCGCGCGGGAGCCCCCCCCCCGCTCGGCGCTGCCTGGGGAGGATGGGGGCCTGGGCACGGGTCCCAGCGCCCGGTGCCCAACCGTGGGGATCCCGGGTTCGAGGGGGCGCCGGCACTCACTGTGCGCGCTCTGGGTCCGCGCGCAGTCCACGGCGCCGTCGGCGCGGATGCGCAGGAAGCAGTGCGAGACGCCGTGGGCGCTGGCGGCATACAAGTGCCGCAGGCGGACGGGCTCGCCCCAGCCGTAGCGCAGGTGCGGGCCCGCGTCGGACAAGGCCAAGGGGCGCGCGGCCGCGGCCAGCCAGAGGCCGGCCAGGACCAGGGCGCGGGCCGCGGCACCTCCGCTCGGCGCGCGGCGCATGGCACCTCCCGGGAGCTGGCGGCGCGGCTGCGGAGCGGCTGCAGGAGGCTGGGTGCGAGGGCGGGGTGGCTGCGGCCCTCGAGCCGGCCGTGCGCTCCGGGCGCCTGGGCGCGCAGCACTCCCGCTCCGACGGCGCGGCGGCTCCGGGCGCGCGGCCTTATATAGCTCGCCTCCCTGGCCCGGCGGGTAGGTGCCCGCGGCACCGAAGCATTTCTTATCGGGATGGCAGCAGGCCCCCGCCCCTCGAATACACCCACTCACACCCCGCCCACGGCCCCAGCCCCCGCCCCGACCCCGGCAGGTGGGCGGTGGCTCCGAGGCGGTGACCCCGCCTAGGCTGTGCGGCTCGCGGGGGAGCGGGAGGAGGAGAAGGAGGGGTCCCGGGGTGGGGGGACAGGGGGGCACTCTGCTCGGCGCGGTGGCCCGGGGATGCCTGGCTTGGCGAGCTTAATTTTATAAAGGCAAGGAAGCATTTGGAGCCCGTCTCGCGGGCGCGCAGGGTGTGGGGTGGCAGGGATCCCGCGACCCCCGGCCTCGGGGCCCCCTCTCGTGCAAAGACCCCGCTACCTCCCTCTCTCCCTCCCTCCCTCCCTCCGCCGGCAGCCCGGGCCATGCGCGCCTCCCGCGGCGGTCGACGTCCGCTGGGGCCTCCGCCCGCCGCTCCGGCCGTCTCGCCAGCCCCGGGCTTTCTCTTCTCCAGCTCCCCTCCCGGGCCCCCTTTCTCTGGGTAAATCGCCCCCCGACGGGGGGCCGGGCGCGCTCCCGGGCGGCGGCGCGGACGCGGGGAGACAATGGGCGAGTCCGGGGCCCGGCGGGCGCTAGATGGCGCCTGCGCCCCAGCCGGAGCCTCCGCGCGGCGCTGCCCCCGGGATCGCGCGCCCCGCAGCCCCGGCTCGGGCTGGGCCAGCGCTCCCCTCCGTCTCGGGCGCCTTGGGCCGGGGGGCGCAGGCAGCGTGGCCGGGGAGGGCGCCGTCTGGGTGGTCCAGGGGCGGGGATTCTCCGCCAGGCGGCTCCGGCACAGAAAGACCGCGGCGCCAGGAGCGTGCGCCGGCGGGGGGCTTTGGCGCGCCCTCGTTCCCCCTCTTCCCCCGCCCCGGGCTGGTGGACGCGGGCCCCCCGGAGGCCGCTTCGGGGACGGGCGAGCGGCCTGATGGATTTCAGCCGGCGGGGCCGCGTTCATTCGCAGCCGGTGACCCGCGTTGATGCCTGAGCGCGCGGAGACCCTCACCGGCTTGGGTCTTGACAAAGAGGCCTGTGGGCCGGGGACCCCCCGCGCTGCGTGTCTGGGTTCAGAAAGCCGCGGCTTCTGTGAAACCGAATTACTTCCTCCCTGTGGTTTTCAATCCACGGCGGCGGCTCCTGTTCAAGCGAATTGTCCCCTCCCCTCCCCGGCTTTGGTGAAGAGCCCGGGCCACCTCTGCGCCTGGGGAGGCGGCCCCTGACTCCACCACCCCCACCCTCCTGCTGCTTGGGGTCGGTGGGGGGGAGAGAGTGCCCCAGGATCAGGCGCCCAGAGGAGTGGGAGATGGGAGCTGACCGTCCCACGGTGTCCACTCTCCCGGCCTCCAGGCAGGTGAACCGAGCCCCCCCACCCCCATAACCCAGGCCAGAGTGGCCTGCGCCGGGGGCTGCAGGGCCAGACCCACCACAGCCTGGATCCCGGCTGGCCGGCCACTCCGGGGGCAGGTCTGTCCCCCGTGCACACGGCTTTACAGCTTGTCCCCGGAGGTCCTGGGATGTCGCCCGTGGACGCAGTGCCGCCGTTGGGCGTGGGGATTTTCCCGGCCACGGGAGAGCTCTGAGTTTAGAGGGTGATGCGGGGAAACTGAGGCTTTCAGAGATGTCACACGGGCAGTGGGGGTTTGTGCCCAAGTTAGCTGGGGGCCCGGGGGCTCGATGGCTGGCACGGTGCGTGTGTGTGTGTGGGGGGGGGGTGTTTGCAGGAAGCCAGCCAGGCATGTGGAAGGGCAGAGCTGGCCACCAGGTGGCGCTGTGGTCAGCTGTCTGGGCTCAGCCCCTTTCTCCCGCTTGGCTGTGCTCCTGAGCCAGCTGACCCGCACCTGCGAGAGTCGCCAGCGTGGACGATGGTGCCCAGGTTCCACACCCACAGGAGGGGCCCAGGCCAAGTCCACAGAGGCTTCTGCGGGATTTCAGCCCACCTTTTCATTAACCTTTATGTATTTGAGAGACCTCCAGTCTGCGGTTCACTCCCCAGATGCCGTAACAGCCAGGACTGGGCACTTCGTCCACATCTCCCCCGTGGGTGCAGGGACCCAAGGCTCTGAGCCATCACCGCTGCCTCCAGGGGTCTTCCTTAGCAGGAAGCGGGGGTCAGGAGCCGGAGCCCGGACGCCAGCCCAAGCACACTGACACGGGGGGTGCGGGCATCGGGACCCCCAGGCTGGACACCCGCCCTCAGCCCACTAGTTTTTGCTAGAACGGTTAGCACCTGCACTGTTCCTCCCAGACTCTCATCTACCAAGACCCTGTTCCCACGAGGCTAGCCCAGAGACAGGCAGGGACCACGATGGGGGAGGGGGCGGAAGGGGTCTCTGAGCCTCAGCGGCTTCGTTCCAGAGAGCCAAGGGATGCTGAGAAAAGACGCCCGGAGCTTTTGGCTGACGGACAGTGGTTGGGAGACAGGCAGGTGCCGGCGGACGGCACAGGGGCCGCGTTTGCTGTTGGCATACATGCTCTCTGGTGATCTGGGCGACAGGTATTATTGGTTACTGCTCGGAGGCTGCCTGGGAGGAGGCGGAGAGCGGAGGGGCGGGCAGAGCTTCGCCGGGGTGCAGGTGCTGTGCGCCTTGATGGTGGTGGTGAAGAGGCAGGAGATGACCTTGGCCAAAAAAAAATTCGTGGAATTGTGCCCTTATAATCAGGGTGCATTATCTTAAAGATTTATTTATTATTTATTTGAGATGCAGAGCGACAGAGAGAGATGCACCCCCCAAAAAAAAAACAAAAACAAAGCAAAGCCTGCAAGCCAACTCTGAAGCCAGGAGCCTGGACCTCCCATCCGGGGCTCCCACGTGCGTGCAGGGGCCCCAGCACCTGGGCCATCCTCTGCGGCTTTCCCTGCGTTGGCAGGGAGCTGGATCGGACGCTGGGCAGCCGGGACTCGCACTGGCGCAGCGATGGAGGGTGGTGGAGTCACCAGCAGTGGCCCACCCCGCCGGCCAGGCCACCTGCCTCACCCTGACCGCTCTAAGCGGGCAGCTCCGTGGGGCGGAGGCTGTCACTGCCCTCGGCTCCGGAGCTGCTCGTCCTAGGGCGCGACGCACTGGAGTCGATGCCTCAGCAGGCTGCCCGCGAGCCTTGGCCCTGGGGAAGTTGGACCTGTGAGACGGCAGAGCGGCGCCGTGGAGCCGTCACCCCGGCGTGGGAGCCGCGGCTTCCCTTTGGGGAGCTTCTTCCTCCCCCCGCGTTTCCCACCTGTGTATTTTTTTTCCCAAGAGAGCGCTGAGCGGTAGTTTCCTTTGCTCCCCCTCTGCAGGCATCTCCCTGGCCTTGAATGTCCTGGACCCGGGAAGATCTGAGCCTGGGCCATCGGGGGCATGGGATCTGTCCCCTGCAGTTGCACATTTATTTGTTATCTCTTTGTTTATTTTTAAAGATGTATTTATTTTAAAGGCAGAGTTACAGAGAGACAGAGAGAGAGGTCTTCCATCCGCTGGTTCACTCCCCAAATGGCTGCAATGGCCGGAACTGAGCTGATCCGAAGCCAGGAGCCTCTTCCAGGCCTTCCACATGCGTGCAGGGGCCCAAGGGCTGGGGCCATCCTCCACTGCTTTCCTGGGCCATAGCAGAGACCTGGATCGGAAGAGGAGCCGTCTGGAATCAAACCAGCGCCCATATGGGATGCAGACATTGTAGGCAGAGGCCCCGCCCACTGCACCACAGCTCCAGCCCCTGTGTCCTTCTCCCGTGCCCTGGGATCGTGGGGGCTGATGGGCGAGTCTGCAGAGAGGGGTCTGGTAGGAAGTTTTTGGCCTGGGTGTGACGGCCTCAGGCAAGAATGGCCGTGCTGTGAGTGCCCCCTCCTTCCATCCACAGGGTCAGCAGTGACACACAGGGAGCCAGACAACTTAAACATGGTGTAACTGCTTTTTCTAAAAAGATGTTTTTTAAAAAAATTGTTTATTTGACAGGTAGAGTTACAGAGAGAGAAAGAGAGAGAGGCCTTCCATCCACTGGTTCACTCCCCAAATGGCTGCAATGGCCCGAACTGAGCTGATCCAAAGCCAGGAGCCTCTTCCAGGTCTTCCACGCGAGTGCAGGAGCCCAAGGGCTGGGCCATCCTCCACTGCTCTCCCAGGCCACAGCAGAGAGCTGGATAGGAAGGGGAGCAGCCGGGACATGGAGCAGTGCCCATTTGGGATGCACCAAAGGCGGAGGAGAACCTACTGTGTCACAGTGCCGGCCCCTTAACTACTTTTTTTTGACAGGCAGAGTGGACATTGAGAGAGAGAGAGACAGAGAGAAAGGTCTTCCTTTTTGCCGTTGGTTCACCCTCCAATGGCCGGCGCACCGCGCTGATCCAAAGGCAGGAGCCAGGTGCTTCTCCTGGTCTCCCATGGGGTGCAGGGCCCAAGCACTTGAGCCATCCTCCACTGCACTCCCGGGCCACAGCAGAGGGCTGGCCTGGAAGAGGGGCAACCGGGACAGAGTCCGGTGCCCCAACCGGGACTAGAACCCGGTGTGCCAGCGCCGCTAGGTGGAGGATTAGCCTGTTGAGCCGTGGTGCTGGCCCTCTTAACTACTTTTTAAATTGAGTGGCAGACGCACATGTACACACATACACCCCCAGAGAGAAGCAGAGAGACCCCTCCGTGCACCGGTTCACTGCCCAGTGAGATGCCAGGCCCCCAATGTGGATGGCAGGGACCCGCCTCTTGATCCACCACCTGCTGCCTCCCAGGATCTGCCATGGAGTCAGGAGCCCAAGCCAGGAGGGGCAGGCAGCTCACTGCAGGCTGTGGGCGTCTTGACCGCGAGACCACACACCTGCCCCCAGATTGAAGGGTGCACAGCAGGCGTCACGGCTCAGAAAGCTGAATCGCCGCCTGGGACGCTCGAAACCCACACCAGAGCGCTGGCTCGAGTCCCGGCTGCTCCACTTCCGACCCAGCTCCCTGCTACTGCACCTGGGAAGGCAGTGGAGGACGGCAAGTGTTGGGGCCCTGCACCCGCGTGGAGCCCCGGGATGGAGCTCCAGGCTCCTGAGTTTAACCTGACCCAGGCCTGGCTGTTGCAGCCGTTCAGGGGGTGAACCGGCAGATGGGAGACCTGTCTGTGTCATCCTCTCTAACTGTCGCTCTGCCATTCAGAGAAATCAATAAATACTTTGAAAAAAGACCTTGGAAAACGCAGGACCCGTGGCCTGCGGGCCTCACACACCTGCCAGCCGACTGCTCTTCACCCTCCCCACAATAAACGCTCACGGGGGCTCCTCTCGCCCAAGCCCCAGGCACCATCGTTGCACAGTGCACCTGCTCTTTCTTCTCCAGCCCCACCCAGCACGGTTCCTGCCACGAGCCGGTCACGAGGACGGCGCCAGTGACCGCCCCGGAAGCCCTCAGGAAGGGCCTGGAGCCGTGGGAGGCGGTGTCCAACAGGCCATCACGTGGCATCTCCCAGCTCCCGTTTTACAGATGGGACAGTGGGGCTGGGTCACCAAGGCGGTGTGCGGGAGCCCTGGCTGCACTGAGGTCAGCAAGAACCAGCAGAGGGTGACGTCGGCCCAGCAGCGACAACGTCACGTCCGAGCTCTGCTTCCCGGCCCGGCCCCCTGCTGAGCGGGTGCCGGCTCAAGTGCTTGGGCCCCTGGCACCCACACGGGAGACCCGGATGGAGTTCATGGCTCCTGGCTTCTACTTGGCCCAGCCCTGGCTGTTGTGAGCATTCTGGAAGTGAATCCCCCCCCCCC
>CM027387.1:108190390-108208099 GCA_015711505.1 Sylvilagus bachmani
GGGAGAGAGAGGGAGAGAGAGATCTTCCACCTGTGGGTTCACTCCTCAAACGCCCACGATGAGCAGGGCTGGGCGGGCCAAAGCCAGTGCTAGGAGCCAGGACTCCACCCAGGTCTCCCCAGGGTGCTCGAAGCCCATTGGCCAGACCTAGGTCACCTGGGGATTTTCCGCCTGCTGGTCCCTGCCCCCGGGGAGGCACATTCTGTGAAGCACGCTCTGGGCAGTTTTGTCTCTGTGTGAGCACGGAGCACCCTTAGGCAAAGTGACACGTCCCTGGGGACCACGGCGCATCCCACGCAGGGCACACGTGTGTCTCGAGCTTGGTGGACCCGGCAGAGCCTGGGGACCCCTTCCCTGCGATATCTGTGAGCGATTAGTAGAGGACACAGAGCGACGGTAGCAACCAGTCATCCATAAAACTTGCGCTTCTAGGTTGTCGTAGCCGGGGGGGAGCGGGAGCCGTGGCGACCGACCGCTGTGACACCGGCGTGCTGGCGAGGGGCTCGACGACAGCTGCCACTCAGCTCAAGGACTCCCGGGATCTCTGGCGACCACAGAGTCAACGGTGCCGCCAGTGTGTTGTGGTTCACCGCGTTCGTTAAAGTTGGAGGTTAAATATGGCTGCCTTTCTCGCTTCCCAGTTTCCAAACCCCGTGAATTCCACCGGCTGGGTCCCCGTTGATGGGGGGCGGGCCCAAGATCGCACCAAAGGTCTCGCCCTCTCCAGAGGGGGGTGCCAGCGAGGACCCCACCTCTCTGCTCTGCCCAGAGGCCCCTGACCCCGCAGGGCACGGCAGAGGCTGGCGGGCTCTCGCCGGGCCCTGGCTGTTGGTTTCCTGGGGCTGCCGGCCACGGGTGGGGCTCACCGCACACTCGCCCCTCCACAGTTCTGCCGGCTGCAAGTCGCACGTCGACCCGTCTCAGCCACCACAGAACTGAGATGTGCAACCTGGGCCCCGCTCCAGGGACGCAGAGACAGCGGGTCGGAGAGACGGGGCTTGTCCGCGTCCCCCAGCCGGGCCAGGGCACACAGCACACTCCAAACGCAGATCTGTGGCTGCCAACCTCCTTGCCCGCCGCTTCACCCCCCGCCTCCCTTGCTCCGGAAGCCAAGGCCCCTGCTCACCTCCAGCCCAGGTCTCTACTGAGCTGCCCCAGTGGCCCGAGGAGCAGCTGCCCCGGCTACAAAGCCGGAGACTCGCAAGGGGCGCTCTCTCGCAGGTCTGCGGGATCCTCCACACCAGGGCGAGCGCGGGCCCACGCTCCCTCTGCCCCTGCTGCCGGCCTCAGGGGTGGGGCTCCAGGGCTTGTGGCTCTGTCGCTGCAGCCTCTGCCTCTGTCCCCTGTAGCCTCTCTCTGAATGCCTTGTCTCTTATCAGGACACGGGGCACTGGATCGAGGGCCTCCCACACCCAGGAGGACCCCACTTGCTTCTCCGTCACATCGGCAAAGGTCCTTGTTGCATTCGGAGGTTCCCGGTGGACACGGTCTGGGCTGGGCATGGCTCCACCCGGCTCCTGGACTCAGCCTGGCTCCCTGGATTCGGCCCAGCTCCTGGACTCAGCCCGGCTCTCTGGATTACCGCTAACAGAACGCCTGTGCTTCCACAGAACCCCACCAGGCAGGCTGATGTTGCGTCCCCACGGCCAATCAGAACACAGAGGCTCAGCAAGGCCGCAGGCCCTGGCCAAGGAGACCCAGCAGCCCCGTGGCAGGGTCGGCACTGGCACACGGGGAGTGTGACTCCGTGGCCCAGGCGGGCGAGTCTGGGCGACCATGGCCTCCGAGTTCCAGTGCAGTGCTGTGTCCCCGGAGCAGGCACGGCTAGCAAGTGGCTGTGCCAAGGGCCTCCCAGGCCACCGGAACCCCGTAATGATCGGGGACTCTCCCCGCGGCACGCCCGGACGGTCCGTTAGCGGCAAGTCGGGGCCGAATGATTACAGGGAAGGTTCACGTGGCTTCCCTTTGAAATGCACAAAGCCTGCCCAGGTAATGGGCTTCAGCTCCCGCGTTTGAAGTGGCGGGGCTCCCGTGGACATCTGGCGGGCTGCGCCGCCCGCACCACAAACGCCGGGCACAGCTGGCGCTCGCAGGCAGCCCGGAGCTGCCTGCTCTCTGGTTGGGACTCGTCCCCAGCTCCAGGATGCTCTCTGGGGCCTCTCTTTGGTGGGGTGGGGGTGGGTGAGGCCGGCGGCAGCTGGGGGGGGGGGTCCTGTCTTTTATTTTCCTGCTCGGCCAACTTCACAGCATATGAACAGCAAACACCCAGCGCTGCCTCATTGATTCAGGATTAGTGCCGAGTTAAAAGACAAAACACAGCCAAGACCAGGGAGCTGTCCCAGTGAGAGTCCTGTGCCAGGAGTTTGAGAAGAGTTTTGGGGGTCAGAACCCCCACTTTTTTAAAGATTTTTTTATTTGACAGAGTCAGATGGTTAGAGAGAGAGACAGAGAGAAAGGTCTTCCTTCCGTTGGTTCACCCCCCAAATGGCCGCTACAGCCGGAGCTGTGCTGATCCGAAGCCAGGAGCCAGGAGCTTCCTCCTGGTCTCCCATGGGGTGCAGGGCCCAAGCACCTGGGCCATCCTCCACTGCACTCCCGGGCCACCGCAGAGAGCTGGACTGGGAGAGAAGTAACTGGGACTAGAACCGGGTGCCTATATGGGATGCCGGCACTACAGGCAGATGATCAATCTAGTGAGCCACGGCCCCGGTCCCCCCCCACTTTTATAAGATTTAATTTTTTTATTTATTTGAAAGTCAGAGTTACAGAGAAACAGGGAGAGACACACACAGAGAGAATCTTCCATCTGCTGGTTCACTCCCCAGATGGCTGCAAAGGCCGGAGCTGGGTCAGGCCAAAGCCAGGAGCCAGGAGCTTCTTCCGGGTCTCTCACATGGGTGCAGGGGCCCAAGCACTCGGGCCATCTTCTGCTGCTCTCCCAGGCGCATTAGCAAGGAGCTGGATTGGAAGTGGAGCAGCCGGGACACGAACCGGTGCCCAATGTGGGATGCCGGCTCTGCAGACTGCAGCTTAACTCAATGTGCCACAGCGCCGGCCCCAGAAGCCCCCACTTTTCCCACCGCCCATGCACACAGCAAACACTTAGGGGGCACCAGCTGTGTACTGGGTGCCGGTTCACAGCGGCCATGAGACCCTTGGTCCCTACTCCAGGGGCTCTGTGTCTGGGAGATAAAAGAGATCAGTCATCAGCCAGGGACCCAGTCCACAGGGTAACTGCACAGTGACAAAGGCTGTGAGAAAGGGGGTGCACGGGGACGGGGGGGGGCCAGGGGCCGTGAGCACCGTAGCCCAGAGTGGGAGAAGCCGGGGCTTTTCCTGAGCTCCTGAGGAGCCAGAGCCCGGGGCGGGGGGGGGGTCTTCTGCGCGTGCACAGCTCGGGTGGGGAGCCCTCGGAGCGCGCGAGACCCAGCCTGAAAGCAGAGCGCGGCCGGGGCGGCAGGGGTGGGCGTGGGGGGCGGTGAGCACGGGGGTTGGGGCGGGGAGACATGGCAGGGGCTTCCGTGGTTGGTGGACACCCCTCGAGCTGGGCAGGGGCATTGATGCGGGTTTTGTTATTTGAAACATTACTTGTTGATGTAT
Source organism: Sylvilagus bachmani (assembly GCA_015711505.1). Taxonomy (NCBI): domain Eukaryota; kingdom Metazoa; phylum Chordata; class Mammalia; order Lagomorpha; family Leporidae; genus Sylvilagus; species Sylvilagus bachmani. The sequence goes on from CM027387.1 coordinate 108,193,991, forward strand.
TGATTTTTGCATTGTTTGAAAGGCAGAGAGACAGAGAGGTCTCACATCTCTCGGTTCACTGCCCCCAGTGGGCTGGGCCAGGCTGAAGCCAGGAGCCTGACACACAACCCAGGTCTTGGGTGGCAGGCACCCAGGACACCACCTTCTGCCGGCCAGGGTAGGCATGAGCCGGAGCTGCACCGGCAGTGGAGCGGCTGGACCGCATGCCAGGCACTCCAGCGCGGGGCACGGGCGTCCCACGGGGCCACTTGACCGCTGTGCCACGCGCCCAGCCCACGCACCACACCTGTGAGTGTCTACGTTCCCAGGTATTTCCCCGGGGAGCACCCCGGACACGAGAGCTTCCAGTCGGGCCCAGGCCTGAAGCCTGGGGGGCTTCAGCCCAGCCAGCCAGCCTGCCCGTGGAGGGGCGTGCTGGGGGTGTTCTCCTGGGTGGCCGCAGAGAAGACACAGCCGGACTGGGGCAGACGAAGCCGCTCCCTGGGAGGAAGCCCACGGATGGTGAAGAAATGCAGCAGACGAACGACGCGGACCCCAGCCCCGGGTTCAGCGAGCAGAGCGGTCGTCTTCCCGAGCCCCGGAACACCGCTCTTCCCGGGCTTCCAGACCTGCTGGCCGGTCGGGCTGAGGGCAGGGAGACGCACGGATCTCTGGGACGGAGAAGAGGCGCCCCCTGCCCGCCCAGTCCCTGGCCTCGGCCCCCAGGGACCAGGCAGAGGGCGGCTCCGGTCGATTCTCGCTCCACGCCGCCGTACTCCGGGATGGGAAGTCCTGAGGCTGCTCTCTCCTGCTCTGATTCGTCGGTTACAAGAGTTCACCACGGCTGGGGCCGGCACCAGGCGCAGCGGGTTAAGCCGCCACCCGCAGCACCCACAGCCCACATCAGCACCAGCTCCAGTCCCGGCTGCTCCACTTCCAATCCAGCTCCTGCCAACGCGCCTGGGGGCTGTGGAGAAGTGGCCCAAGTGCATGGACCACGTGGGAGACCCTGATGGAGCTCCAGGCTCCTGACTTTGGCCTGGCCCGGCTCCAGCTACCGCGGCCATCTGGGGAGGGAACCAGCAGATGGAAGACCTCTCTCCCTCTCCCCCTCTCCCTCTCTCTCTCTCCCTCTCTCCCTCTCTCCCTCTCTCCCTCTGTCCCTCTCTCTCTCTGTCACTCTGCCTTTCAAATAAATAAAAATAAATCTTTCTTAAAAAATTGGCTGGGGAGGGTTTTGCAAGAAGGGAGAGTGGATGTGCGTGGCCAGGACGCGGTCAGGGGCCTCCGTTAGGCTCAGCTCTCTGCACCAGGGCCAACCTGCTTCTCTCACGCGGTACCTTGGTGGCTGGCCCTCCACGCGATTCGGAAGGCCACAGAGTGTGAACACGGCCACGTCGCCCAGCCCCCGGGGCAGAGCGAAGGGTCCACCTCCCTCCCGTCAGAAGGCGCTTGGCAGCCGCCCCCACCGTCTGAGTCCAGAACAGGCAGACACAGGCCACACCTGCCGCTCCCCCGCCCCGGGTGCCCCGAAGCCACTTGCTGTCTCTGCAGAGGCCCCGACCCGGGACGTTTCTCATCCGGGGACCCACACGGGGCGGCCTTTTCTCTGGCTGCTTCGGCTCACCTCAGCTCGAGGGTGGCGCGCGCCTTAGCATGCCCGCTGTGCCATGCGTCCGTGCTGCTCTGCTGTGGGCCACGAACAGCCCACACTCTGCGGCGGCCGCTCATCTGCCCTGGGCGCCAGGGTGGCCTCCTGCCTCTGTGAACAGCTACATGCCATGAGCGCGTGGCCGTGGTCTCTGTCCTCTGGGGCTGTTCCCAGGCCGACTTGTAGCTCCACTTACAGAGCCTCCCCAGCCCCAGCCCCAGCCCAGGGCCCACGATGTGTGTCTGTGTGCCCACACCTGTGCTCCATGGAGGCGGTGGCGCCACTGGATTCACCCCGCCCCCTAGTGCACCTGCCGGAGGCCTGGCCACTGAGTCACGGGGGGGGGGGGGCACGCCCTTCTCCGTCTTCCCTAGAAGTCCTGCTCCGGTTTGTACCCCGGGTGGCCGTGGCTGCTAGTCCCAGCTGAGCCTTCTGAGGTGACAGGTGCATGGGGGTGACGTGGATGACCCGGGGGGCCTCTCTGGGACCCCGTTGCAACCTCTGAGGTCTGGGCTGTCGCTGGCACGCCTCGAGGCTGACCCAAGTCAGTAGGGCAGTTTGGGGGCCATGGGGTGGGTCAGAGCTGAGCAGGTGGCACTGGCCCCTGGGCTGGGGGAGGGAGGGGAACGGACCTCGTCGAGGTCCCTGTGAGGGGGCGGGGTCAGGGCAAGGCCTGGCCCTGCCCAGAGCTGCAGTTCTGTGTGCACTGCAGATGTGGGGCCAATGGCCAGTGGCCTCTGGGTGACTCCTGAGTCATTCTGGCAGGCTCTCCCTGAGGACAGGGCCTGGGCTGGGAGCAGGGCCGAGAGCCGCAGGGGGGAGTCGAGCTGTTGGTGCGGTGTGGCCCCCGCAGGTGCACGTGTCGGGAGCTGAGCCACCCTGGGGTGCTCTGGGGAGCCATGGATCTCTGAGAGGCGGGTGGTGGGAGGTCCTTCGGTCAGGTTGGGGGCTCGGAAGCCACTGAGGAATCTCTCAGGGGATCCTGCTTAATTTCTGCAAGAGGGTTGTCACGAAAGCCCCGGCCTGGCTCCGCCCGACCCTGACTGCCCCGGGGGTGGGGGTGCATTGCTCCCCTCCAGCACCGCAGCCACAGGGCCCCGTCAGAGCCTGGGCCATGCTGATGGCGCTTTCGGCCAGGAAATCTCTCCACTTTCTCTCTTAAAGACTGATTGATTGGTTGATTTGAAAGGCAGGGTTACAGAGAGAGAGGGAGAAACCACTCCCCAAACGGATGCAATGGCCGGGGATGGCGCCGGGAACTCCACCCGGGTCTCCCCCGTGGGCGCAGGGGCCCAAGCACTCGGGCCGCCTTCCGCTGCCTTCCCAGGTGCACCAGCAGGGAGCTGGACCGGAGGTGGGGCAGCCGGCGCTCGTATGGGATGCAGGCGTCATGGGGGCGGCTCACCGGGCTACCCCACAGCTCTGGCTTCGGAACCCTCTTTTCTCTATGGAGCTCAGTTGCTTCAGGCATTTCATCACAGCAGCTTAGGGAGTCTGGAACATTCCAGAAAGAATGAGGTTCTTCCTCGGAGGAAAGGTGCTTCCACAGCTCTGAGGCTGGGTCAAGGGCGAGCCAGGAGCCCCCGTGTCTGAGGCTCAGTGGGGGCTCCACGGATGTGATTCCAGGCACCCAGGCTTCAGGGGATACATGGGGGCGCATTCTTGGGCAGGGGTCCCTCGCTCCCCAGAACCACAGCTACCGGGGCCAGAGGGCATGGTGGACAAGCAGGACTTGGGGGGGACAGCAGGAGACCCCGACAAAGGCCTGGAGGTGACGCTGGGTGGAGGCGCCGAGGGCCAGGCCAGCTGCAGCCATGCGTGAAACCCTGACTGCTGGTCTCAGGTGTGCAGCCAGCAGTGCGCGCTGCTGAGCCGGGAGCCCCGCTGAGCCTGCGGTGCCGCCCGTGTGGACCCAGCGAGGGCCCGTGAGCGGGCAGGGGAGGCGTGGCCGCAGGGCCTGACACCGTCCTGGCCGGGTCCTGGGGGCCTCGGGGGCCCAGCCCTGTCTCCGGGCCAGAGAGAGCTTCAGCCCCGTTCTCCTTTCTTCTGTCCGGGCCGGGAGAGTGACTGGGAGACGACCCTTTGTAGTTCAATAGGCACTTTGATCTGCAGCAAACGCCGAGCCCGCTAAGTACTGTTTTGCTGCTGGATGGCGTACAGAACAGAGGGATTAAGCGATTTGTCCGAGATTGCACAGCACAGCTGGGCGGGCACCCCCTTCCCACGCCCCGGGGCCAGAGCAGGGCTGGGCAGGGGATCAGGATCTGCCTTCTCCCTCTGCGTGTCGGCTCCTGCCTTGCTGGGGCCTGGAGTGCCCAGCTGATGGCCCGCAGCCCTGGGCATCCTCGCTGGCCCCTGCTGTCAGCAGCCAGCCCACGTCAGGGGGCAGGCCGGGCCAGGCCGGCTCGGATGCGGCCGCCGGGAAGGAGGAGACCTTTAGGAGACGGGGCGGCCGGAGGCGAGGGTGGACGGCCGGCCGGGGCCTGGAATCCCTTTGTGGGGCCTCTGGGCACTGGGCTGGTGGGTGAGGGGGCCGGGCAGAGATGCCTGTGTGTGGGGAGGGGGGAGGGGCCATCCTGCCAGAAAATTCCTGGCGTTCCTGCGTCCGTGCGCCAGCGTGGTGGGTGCGAGTCACGTCGTGGGAAATCAATCACCCATTGAGAAGACAAAAACGGGCGAGTTTCCCACGTGCGGCCTCCATGGTCTCCATAGTCAAGGGCACGGGGAGGCGGCCGCCGCCCCCCACCTGAGCGGGGATGGCACCTGGCTCCACTCTACTGTCTCCTGGCACCCGCCGCTCACCGGGGCAGGTCAGGAGCCTCCTGTGGGCCTCTCGTGCTGCGACAGCCGCCCTGGGCCTTGCAGCTGGTGGGCGGGCGGGGGGGGGGCCTTGCTCAGGCCCCATTGGGCCTCACTCTGCTCACCCCCCCCCCCCGTGCGCCATTCCTGCTCTCACCCCCGTCCCCCTCCCGCAGGCGCTGACCGCAGAGAGAGAGAGAGCTCGGTCAGGCTCGGATGGGGAGTCCACAGCATGACAGGCAGCTCGGGTCCCCAGGGGTGGACGGCGAGCCGGATCCCAGACTCCGGGGGGCAGGGGGCGGCAGGGCCCAACAGAGCCTTGTGCTGGGGCAAGGGTAGGGGACCGGCTGGCCTCCCGGCCCCGAGGGCCCCCGAGGGTGCTGGTCCGGCCCAAGACAAGGAAGCCCTGGGGGACAGCAGGACGAGGGCCCACGGAGAGTGGCCGCCCCAGACAGACGCTGCGCCCACAGCAGGGACATCCCGGCGGTCATGGTCAGCACCGGGAGCCCAGGAGCATCCCCCAGAGCCAGAGCTGCCCCACTTCCTGTCCTGGTGTTGGGGGGCAGAAGTCCCCTCGGAAAGACCTGCCGATGTCGCCAAGTCAGAGCAGATCCCAGAAGGCACAGGCAGCCACGCAGGCGCAGAGGGATGGCCACCGAGTGGCAGGCAGAGCCCCCAGCCACGTGCCGTGCACAACTCCGGACCGCTCGGCCCGGGCAGCAAGAGCCCCACGGATGCCCGGGTGTGCAGGAGGTGCCGGACCTGCAGGACTGAGAGGGACAGTCCCATTTGGCAGAGAGGGAAACTGAGGCCCACTGGGTGGCCTGCCCCGTGCCTTGCTCTCTGCACCCTGGAGGAGCTTGGGGGACCGAGCCAGAGGCCCAGGGCCTCAGCCCTGCACACAGAAGGGTGGGTGCTGCCCGGGACAGAGAGCTAGGCAGCCTCCCAGCCCCACCGCTGCAGCCTCCTGGCCCTGGCTCCCCTGCCACCTGCTCGCTCTCGCTCCTTGCTCCTTCGCTCTAGGATCCTTGTTTGCCAAAGCCCAGCCCTACTGGGGACCCCAGAGGTGTCGCGTTTGCGCATGAATAGGAGATTTCCTGAAACATCTTGCCATGAAAATGCACATTTCTCACCAAAAGTCTCCAGCAGATGCCAGGCTGCTCCTGGCCCAGGTGTGAACCCAGGCTGGGGCTCTACCTGGCTCCCCCAGGCCGGAATGAACCAGCCCCAGCCCAGGGGGCTGCAGGGAACCAGCACTCCCAGGTCCCCAGCGCTGCAGGGCAGAGGGCAAACTGGAAGGCCAGACCTCTCTGTGCTCACTTATTCATTCAACAACCATCCACCCACCGGGTGCCCTCCTGGATGCGAGGATGCAACGGACAGAGAAGCCGGGCAAGGGCCTGCTGTCTGGGGCGCTCTGAGTCCAGGAGGGACACGCGGTGGCCTGGGAGGCTGAGGTCAGGGCAGGCGGCCTCTGACACAGAGGAGGTGGCCCAAGTGGGATCTGTCCAGGCGGAGGGGTCAGGTCGAATGCCTGGGGGCCACGCCCGCTTGCATTGCCGGGAGAGGCCCAGCGACCGGGGCTGGCAGGGCGGCTCTTAGGAAGCCCCCAGCTCAGGGTCAGTCTCTGCCCCACTGCACCTGCTGCCCGCACAGGGCGGTCTCCCGGGCCTGCTGGGCCTGGGCACTGTGGCTGGACAGGGACAGGCAGGCCAGCTCTTTGCATCTTCCGGACAGAGCCCAGGAGGTGACCCCCAGCCTGGCTCGGCTGGCTGCGGTGGGGACGGGCTTGCTCCTCCCCGGCTGTAACGAGGCTGATGAACAGCGCACCCCCAAAGATACTGTCCACACCCCGGAACCTGTGGCTGCGACCTTGTTTGCACATGGGGGTCTTTGCCCGCGAGCTCGCCGGGTAGGAGCCCTGGGACGACTGGCAGGCGTCGCTCTGCGGGAACGGGACACCGTGGAGAAGCCGCAGGACGACGGAGGCAGCGGGTGGGGGCCCAGGGGCTGGGAGAGACAGGAAGGGTCCTGGGGGAGACCCTGGGGGACCCGTGGCCCCGCGGACCCCTGCGCCTCCGACTCTGGCTTCCAGAACCGAGAGCAGGCAAGTGTCTGCGGTGTCTCCCTTGGGGCCGAGGGCTGCTGCCGGGCTGGCAACCTTTGACCCCTCTCAGACTCCAGGTGGGGGCCGGGACACTGGGGGGACCCCTTCTCTCCCAGGTCTGGACTCTCCCTTGGACCTTGACAAGAGGACTCAAAGGAGAATCTGGGGTTAGAGACTTGAGGGTCACACATGGGCCAGCAGGGAGACCCCGAGCGGGTCGCCATTGAAATGAGACCCCAGCACCCAGCTCACCGGGGCTGGGGGAGATCCCAAGTCAAGGGTTTCAGCAAAGAAGGGGAGGCCCAGGCTGGGCTTCGGTCACCCCTGCAGCCACCACCCCCCAAGGTGATTGGGGGCTGTTTGAAGCCATTAACACATTCTGGCAACAAACCTCCCTAATCACATTAGCTCTGAAATACAAATCAGGCCTGCCCCCACCCCGCCGGGGCTGGGCAACTTCTGGGACTGTCTCCTTAAGCCCTCAGCCTCCTGGGCTCGTGTCAAGGAGCTGGGAAGAGCCCCTGGGGGGCGTGAGTTTGGAGGGGCAGCCAGGAACAGAAGGGAGCCCAGCACATGGTGGGGGGCCTGGTGCCCGCTGCCTGCCTCGGCCAAGGAAGGCCAAGGAAGCCCCGGAGGACCCCTGCGCTTGGACCCGCACAGGCCTGGCTCTGCCTGAGCGCTGCGTGACTGTGGACGGAGACCACGACGGTGCCACGTGCTAGGCAGCCCCGCGGGAGCTCCGTGGAAGATCCCAGCGGCACGGGTTGCCCTCGCCGACCCCGCAGACTGCAATAGCAGAGGGCAGGCTCTGAGCTGCCCACGTGGGTTGAACCCCTGGCTCCAGGGCCCCAGAACCTGACTGTGCTTGGAGAGGGCTCATAAAGCGGGGAGGTCAGGGCCGACGCTGCGCGGTGGGGTAGCAGGTAAAGCCACCGCCTGCAGTGCAGGCACCCCATGGTGGAAGATGGCCCAAGTGCCCGGGCCCCTGCACCTGTGTGGGAGACCCAGACGAGGCTCCTGGCTCCTGGGCCATCTTCCACTGCTCTCCCAGGCCACAGCAGAGCTGGATCGGAAGTGGAGCAGCAGGGACTAGAACCGGCGCCCAGATGGCATGCCGGCACTGCAGGCGGCGGCTTTACCCACTAGGCCACAGCGCCAGCCCCCTTTAGACCTTTTTGACACCAACAAATCTGAAAGAAGAAACCAAGGAGGAGGGGCCGCCGCAGGACCGAGCTGCGGGCAGGAGCCAGCATCATTCTCTTCTTTTCCCAGATTTCCTTTGCACGGCAGGTGCCGGCGTCTTCCCGGGGAAGCTGTGCCTTTGAGTTTCAAGCAAAATTATTTAAGCAACAAAAAGAGCTGATGGGAGCAATGGGCGTGCAGCTGGCCCAAGGCGGGCAGGAGCCGAGGGGTGGACGCTCGGGCTCCCGCGGACGGAGCGCTGTCTCCCAGCAGCCTGCGAGCAGGGCCAGGCATCCCCTCACTCTGCCTCCACCCGGTGGAGCAGGACCCGGAGGGGCTCAGTCACAGCCCAGGGCCCACAGCGAGAGCCCTGCCCCGCGCCAGGCCCCAGGGCAGCCTGGACTGGACGTCCCGGAGCTGACCACACAAGGGGCATTTCAGGACCAGCTCCAGGCATGGGGCCAGCCCAGACAGACCACCCCCGCGTGGCGGCCAGGATGCGTGGCGGCCAGGCCCCATCCTGGCGGCACCTGCTCGCAACCCCCAGATCCCTACACTGAACCCTGCCCCACCACGGTGAGGAGGCGGAGCCTTGGGGGGTGACCAGGAAAGGAGCCCGGAGAGTCCCCTCCCCACTCCTACTGCGGAAGGGCGAGTGGAGGGCACCGTGGACAAACTGGGGAGCAGCCCTCACGGGACACCATCGCTGCTGACGCCTGGGCCCCGCGCTTCAGCCTGTAGACTGTTAGGCTCGGGTCTCTTGGGCTCAGAGCAGCCGGGATGCGGTAGGACCCCCAGCGTCCACGTGCTAGGAACTTAGCCCCCAGGTGCCTGTGTTGACGGACTCAGAGGCGGGATGAGGTCGGAGGGTGGGCCCCTGATGGCCCCTGCGGCTTGGCAAGATGGGGAGGGGAGACCCGAGCTGGCCCTCGCTCTGTCTCCCGCGCGAGGCGTGGCCCTGAGGCCACGCAGCTGGAAGCCCCGTTCTGACACCCAGCAGATGGCCGCAGGCCCTAGGCCTCTCCAGCCCCCAAGTAAACGCCTACTGTGATGCAGGGGACAAGGGACAGAGATGGACGCCGTGTGACCGGACAGTCTTCAAGACGCTGGGGGGTGGGCGGGGCTGTGCCTGGAAAGAGCGAGCTGTCAGGCTGCCTGGAGCGGCCGCCGTGGGGCCTGTAGCTGGGTGGGAGCTGCTGCAGGCTCTGTTGATGATGCTGGTGTCTGGATGCGGCCTCCAGGCAGCCCTCCAGGGCTGCTCACAGGCTGAAAGCTCCCTGAGGGTCCTCTCAGTCGGCCAGCGTGTGGCTGGCGAGGGAAGCTGACTCATACAACCTGGTGGCGCAGTGTCCAGGGGACCTGGGTGAGCCAGGCTGGCCAGCCCCTGCCTGGGGGGAGGGGAGGGGAGGCAGGCGCTAAAGCAGGAGTTAAGCAATGCGTGGACCAACCCTCTCAAGGGGCCGTCCCTTCCCAGGAACTCACAGCTCCCCCGCCCCTTATTTCCCCAGCAGCCCCCACGCGGAAGGACCCCCGCCCCTCTATTTCCCCGAGTGGACCCCACGTGGAAGGACCCCCACCCCTCTATTTCCCTGAGTGGACCCCACGCGGAAGGACCCCCGCCCCTCTATTTCCCTGAGTGGACCCCACGCGAAAGGACCCCCGCCCCTCTATTTCCCTGAGTGGACCCCACGCGGAAGGACCCCCACCCCTCTATTTCCCCAGCAGCCCCCACGCGGAAGGACCCCCACCCCTCTATTTCCCCAGCAGCCCCCACGCGGAAGGACCCCCGCCCCTCTATTTCCCCAGCGGACCCCTGGGGCAGCCTGGGCCTGATGGGTGAGGGGTGTGATGCTGGGACCCCGTGTTCTCAGGGCACTTGTCTCGAGGGGGCTTTGGGGCAGGCTCCGGGGATGCAGGCCCCAGCTGACCCCGCAAGCGCGTCCCCCCAGCCCGCCCCTGCCGCACCCAGCACTGCACAGACTTCAGGTTTTAGGTCTTTGTGAAAATGTTTATTTCTCCATCTTGCACTCCAAGGGCTGTGACCTTGACTCTCAGGGTAATGGGGGGCTGCAGGACTGCATGTGGAGAAGCCCCTCCCCCCAGAGAGGGGCTCACATCACCAAGAAACGCCCCAAAGGAGTCGTCACTCAAAAGACCGGGAATCGTGCCCCCTGTAGCCAGGGCAGGGGGTGGGCGTGCACTCTCACAGCAGGGTCTGGACACACGTGCCCCTGCCACATCACACCGATGGTTTTACAGCCTTCTGGGGCTGCAGGAGGTCGTGGCGTTGGGAAGAGCAGGGCGAGCCTGGCGCACCTGCTCAGCGGGCGGGGCGGTGTCGGGACCTGGGCGGAGCGGCTGTGGTGGGGGTCCCTCTTTCCCCAGGACGTGAGCCACCTGGGGAGCAGCCTTGGGGGGGCGTGGAGGGGCGGCAGCTCCAGGATCCTGAAGCAGAGATGGGTCAAGGCGAAGGCATCAGCCGGTGGCAACGGCACAGTTGGAGGTGGCTCGAGGCAGAGGTCACGGGTGCTGGGGATGCAAAACTCGGGAGACCTGATGGCGGCTTCAGAGAGTGGGGGCAGGAAGGAGGGGCCCCCAGTGCTTGGCCCATGCCCCTGACTGGAGAGGGGCATCGCGTTAGGTCACACTCGGGTCTGGCGGAGGTGGAGGCCCCTGGGCAGCCCCTGCAGGGAGGGACGGAGGCTCGGGGAAGGGCTGGTGCTGGGGGAGGAGGCCAATGGGGGGCTCGCAGTCCTGGGGCCGGGCTCCTGCGCAGCTCCCTCCCAGCCGGGGCCCTGGAACTCCTCCCCCGCAGGGGCCCTGCCCGGCCCCAGCAGAGGACTTGGTGGGTGTGGGCGTCCTCCACCCTTGTCCGGAGCATACAGGCTTCAAATGACAAGTGGAGAGCAGCTGCCAATCAGCAGTGGTGCAGAAACACAGCGGTCCCGCCCTCGGTCCCTGTGGGAATCCTGGCGACCGGTGGGAGCCCCCATGGGTGCCACTCTCTGGGGACACGCCAGTCCCTTGGGTACAGCCTCCGTATGCTCTGAATCACCTCTTGGTGACTCACGGTGGCTGCACGTATTGTGTGGGGAACCACGGCAAGAAAAAGTCTGCTCATTCACCCGTGGTTTCTAGAAAGATTTAGTTTCAGGGGCCGGCGTGTGGCGCCGCGGCTTAAGCCACCGCTCAGGGCTCCAGCGCCCCATCTTGGAGCACCCTGTGCCAGTCCCGGCTGATGCACCTGGGAAAGCAGTGGAGGATGGCCCAAGTGCTGGGCCCTGTACCCACGAGGGAGACCCAGATGGAGTTCCAGGCTCCTGGCTTCAGCCTGGCTTGGCTCTGGTCACTGTGGCCATCTGGAGAGTGAACCAGCAACCGGAAGCTCTGTCTCTCCCTTTCTCTCTGCAACTCTAAGATTTATCAATTCATTTGAAAGCCAGAGCCACAGATGAGGGAAGAAAGGAGAGAGAGGGAGAGAGGGAGAGAGGGAAGGAGAGAGATCTTGCATCTACTGGCTCACTCCCCCGATGGCCACAATAGCGGGGCCAGGCCAGACCTGAGCCCGGAGCCGGGAACTCCACCTGGGTCTCCTATGCAGGTGGCAGGGACCCAAGCACTCGGGCCGCTGTCGGTTGCTTTCCCAGGCTCTTTTTCAGGGAGCTGGATCCCAAGCAGAGCAGCTGGGACCGGACCTGGAGCTCCGACATCGGCTGCTGGAGTGGCAAGCTGCGGCTTCATCGCCACGTCACAGCGCCCGCCTCCCAGACGCCACTCTGCTTCCTGAATATTTTCGACCCCCAGTTGGTTGACTCCATGGATGTGGGGTCTGAAGTTTGGAGGCTAACTGTCCCCCGAGCTCCAGAGGCTACGCTTGACGGGTGCACACAGGATCCCGTGTGCCAGTGGATCCGGCTCCCGGGAGACCTGCCCACACCTAAGGCAGGGCCAGCAGCCCTGGCATTGGCCCCTGCACCCTCCCATGAGCGAGGACCAGCCCAGCACTTAAGACCCTCATTAAGTCTCTTAGGGGAATGACAATGAAGACAGCAAAATCCTGGGCTCAACCCTCCCAGGAGGCCCAGGGAGTGGGAACCCTGGAGAGAGGCTGGGAGAAGTCCCCAGGCCGCCCAAGGTCACTGCTGGGAAGCGCTGGGAGGGGCTGCACCTGGGCCAGGAGGGCGAGGCCTGCCCCGGCTCTCCCAGGGGAACTGGGCTTTCCACACCTCTTGCGCCCACCCTAACCCATACCCCCTCCTCATCTCCTCTGACCCCTACTCCAGCCCTTCCCTGCGAGGTCCCCACAGTGCCCAGCCTCCCCCTGGCCTCATCCTACACACAGCCTCAGAGGACCCCGGCCAGGTCCGCTGCCAGCCCAGGGCTGTGTCCCCTGCCTGGGACCCCGTTCCCCAGCCCCGTCACCCATTGTAGCCTCCCTTCCTCTTCTCTATCGGTCACCTCCACCAGTGTCTCATGGCCATCTCCTCCATTACGAGGGCTCCACGGGGCCGGCTGTGGCGCAGCGGGCTGAGCAGCACCGGCAGCCGGTTCCAGTCCCGGCTGCTCCACTTCCCATCCAGCTCTCTGCTGTGGCCTGGGAGAAGCAGCAGAGGTTGGCCCAAGTGCTTGGGGCCCTGCATCCGCGTGGGAGCTCCTGGCTCACTCCTGGCCATTGCAGCCATTTGGGGAGTGAACCAGCGGTTGGAAGACCCCTCTCATTCTGTCTCTCTGTAACTCTGCCTTAATCTTTAAAAAAAAAAAAAAAAAAAAGTGGGTTCCAGGCTGCTAGGGCCCCTGCACCCAGCAGGCACCACAGGAGTGCACTCAACAATGAGTCACTCCCACGCCCCCCCCCAGCATTCAGGTCCCGTCAGCCCCCAAGCCCCCCCACACACACACAAAGCTCGGTTCTGCCGTTGGATTTGCACCCCAGAAGCCTGGAGGAAGCGTTTCCTATCTGGCCAGGACAGAGCTGGACAGAGGCCTACCCAGGTCACAGGGACCAGCAGGAGGAGGGGACAGACCAAGGACCCCCCTCCCCGGGCAGGAACGCGGGGCTCTGGGTGAATTCTGGGGCTGCTGTGCCGAGTGCCCACAGGGTTGGCTCCCCATGAGGGCCCCCAGTGCTGGGCACCCCTGTCTTGCAGAGGCATCCCCCACTCTCTGCCACAGTCGGGGTTCACTGGGTGGAGGCCCGCCATGGTCTCAAGAGACCTTTTCGGGGGGACACAGCACAACCCCAGAGACCGCCCCACGTCCTTCTCATGCTTGGGTCACGGGAGTGACATAGAAGCCCATGGCCTAGGGCCCTCAACAGGTGTGGCCGCCGTCCCTGCAACCCGGAGGTCCCTGGAGACTGCCTGCCTGCACTCTGCGGACTCAGGCTCAGAGCAGTCAGCCAGCACAGACCTGAACACAGGCCATCACACTGGTCAATGCTGGCCAGCTCGTGGGAAGCTCATTTTGGGGCACAGCGTATGTTGAAATCCACGCAGCTTCCCCATATGTGTTTTGAATTTTTGAAGCCCCCGCCTATGCATGAGTTTTCAGTCTTTTTTTGGGGGGGAGGTGGCACCGCCCATTCCATTCTCCAGAAACTTCTGCATCCTAGTACCGACAACGGACACCTGATCCCCACAAGCCAAACGGCACCGCTCTGGCCTCTCTGTTCCATTTGCTTCTGAGCAAGGCCACTTGTGCGTCTCAAAACCACTCCCTGATGACGGCCCCTACCCAGCAAGGTGCAAATTCCTCGGGCCAGGCTGGGGCCGGCCCAGAGCTACAGCGAGAGAGGGGACACGACTCAGAGTCACGGCGGCGAGGCTGGGTGACACTCACACCCCCGCCACCCGCGCCCCAGGCTCTGTTTTCAAGGCTGTGTTTGTGTGGACACAGCTGGCTAAAATGTGTCTCCCCGGGCCCCTTCCGCACTCCCAGCCACGTGAGGCTGTGGCCTCAAATGGGAAAAGAAAGACCCCCAGCAGGCAGGGGGAGGGAAGCCGCCTGCCCTCGGAGCGGCGTTTTCACGCCATGCCCGGTGGGGTGCTCCTGGGACAGGCTCAGAGGTGACTGTGTCTCCCTCTGCAGAGACAGAGCCGACGGAATCCCACTTAACACACCCTCACCCCGACGCTCCAGCGGGCGCAGAGACGAGGCATCGCGCAATAATTTAATGGGGACGCCCACCTCGGTCTGTTACCATATGAATACATTAAATACAAAACCCAGCGACTGCCTCCCCACCCCCACCCCCACCCCCGACGGCATGGAGACCTTGGGGCCACACCTCTCCTCTCCGTCCAGGGCACGATTTAGAAATAAAATGAAAATATAAAGGCATCACATTGCGACGTCAGGGACCTGGGCGGCGTGGCCCCGCCTCGGTGGCTCC